>VXBW01004663.1:1424774-1458916 GCA_013400375.1 Thinocorus orbignyianus
GGGCCCACAGCCTCCCTAGTCCTACCTTTTTCCCTGACATAGCTATAGAATTTTTTCTTATTGCCCTTGATGTCCTTGGCCAGATTCAGTTCCCTTAGGGCTTTTGCCTGCCTGATATGGTTCCTGGCCACTCGGACAGTTTCTCTATATTCCACCCAGCCCACCTGTCCTTCCTTCCACCCTCTATAGGCCTCCTTTTTGATTTTAAGCTTATCTAATACTTCCTTACTTATCCACGCAGGCCTCCTCGCTGTTTTGCCTGACTTCTTCTTTTTTGGGATGCACCTCTCCTGAGCCTGGAGGAGGTGATCCTTGAATACTAGCCAACTTTCATGGGCTCCTCTCCCCTCCAGTTCTTTTTCCCATGCTACCCTGCCAATCAGTTCTCTCAGGAGTCTAAAGTCTGCTCTCCCGAAGTCCAGGGTAGCAAGCCTGCTGTATGCCCTCTTCGCTGCAATGAGAATACTGAATTCTGATCCTTTAATAGCTTAAGCATTCGATCTCATAATTACTATAAACTATTTAAAGAGTAGTAACGTATAATTATGATAAATAAAATCTCAAGTTCTCCTAACCTGTTAAGGTGTGGAGGACCTTCAGTGTTGCTCCTAAGATCCATTTTTCTGGTACAGTGGCTCTGAGATTGTCCTGTGTGGCACACTGAAGTGCTCTGGAAGACATCCACATTTCAACAAGATCTCAAGAGCTGGATACTAGATACTACACAAGCATTTGTGGTTTGTTTTCTTTAACAATAGCAAGATAAGACTTGCAAATGAAGCATTAAGGAGTGCCAGAGTGACTGATTCTGCATACCTGGCTCTGAAACAATGGCATCTACATGAAGAGTTCATTTTGTTGCATTCTTCTACACTACCTAAAGATCATGTTGTTTCCATTGGTGGTTATACTATTGCTCTTCTTCAAAAGTTATGTGACTGTTGTACAGTGGTTGGCTGATTTTCCAACATGCAGTTCCTTTTTTCTTTAGATGTCCTTTAGGATACACTTTTCTAATAACATAAGCAGTATTTTTCAGATGTGGCACCTTCACAGTCTTTACACATGCTAGTTATGCGTAGCATACATTCTTGTTCCAGCATCAGCATAGATGAATAAGTTGTGCACACATCCTGTCCAAGGTTCATTAAATATTTTTTCTGCAAAACAATGGTTCATTAAGAGAGTATATCCATATATACAATGCTTTTGCCTTATGCTTGTTAGTACTATTTGTGTAATTATGGCAGTGTTACTGTCACATTGATCTATTATGTTTACTTAAATGTATTTTATTCCCTTAAGGTTACGACACCAGATGGACTTATGTTGAATTGAGTAACCATAAATCTTACTTCACTTGCACTTTAGAACTTAAGGAGCCAGGAGGTCACTGAACTGTAAAAAAGGAGGTTGACAGATGTTTTACTGACAGATCAGTAAAACAATTTTGTTGTTTCTGCTGTGCCTTGTTTGATTGCAGTGTTTTCTTTTTTCACTTGGTGACACAGCATTATGGGTTGGTTCTCCAGGCATAAGAGGTGATGGGATTCTCTTGGTGAGGACCTTATTTTCAATGAGTTTGTACATACTGGGTTAAAGAAGATAGCAGAGTGTATTTCTGAAAATATGTCCTCTACATGAACAGCTGTAGCAAAGTAACACATACCTGTTGCGGGCAGAGTGACTGACTTCACTTATAAGAAACAAGTAGTGAAATATTTATTAAGGTGAAACAGTGATTTAACAAAATCAGTATTAAATGAGACAATGTTTTACAAGTTTCAATGACAAGGTACACTTGGTTATTTACTGCATAGAGGACAAGGTCAGACAAGCTGTCAGGAGCACCCTCCCATTGAGTCACAAGGTTCAGAAAGAACCCCCTTGCTTTCTGAACTCCTTTTCAGAGAGGAGACTAGGTGCGGCTGATCCAATCCCAGTCCCAGACTTGGTCAACGGTTTGTGTCTAAAGGATTATAATATATGCACAATCAATCCTTTATATTACTTAGCTAAGATTTTGAACTTTAGCATGGTTTTAGTCACTTACTGAAAATCTGTTACAGTAAGGAATGTCTCAACCTTGAGGAGTAGAACCTTAAGCGAGTGTCCTCACTCATGGGGAGATCCTGATGTGCAGCCTGTTGCCATGTAGGAGAGCTCAAAGGGCTCTTGGGCTGTCCATTATTTATAGAGTAAGATAAAATTGATAGGTAAGATAACTGACCTATCATCATATTTCATGGGGACAAGATACCTAGGTCATCACCCCAAACAGTGTTAGGACTGTGTTGTCAGCCATCCCCAAAGTCCAGGTGCAACTTCTCACAACCCCCACTGATGGCCATGGCCTGAGCAGGAGCCAAGAGGGGGAAGAGGGAGACGAACAGAGGGAGAACACCACCACAGTACCTCAGAAAACAACTGAAAATTCCCTTTGTTTTTCCTTTCTCGAAACAAATGGTGCTGTGCACAAAGCTACTACTTCATCTTTCTTGTCCAAGACTTGAAGCAGAAAAGGAAGGGACATTTCTAATCATAAGAAATGCCTGTTTGATTTTAAAAATATTTGGTTGCAGTGACAGATGAATGGTTCATTGTTTCATATGAGGAAAGGATTTACCACAGTGTTTATGGTGCTGTGCATGTATCCATGAACACTGGTGCTTACAGTAACAAGAACCAAACGTGTCATCTGTCAGTTGCCTGGGAGCTTTCCTGTTCTATATGTGGGAATCCTTTATTAAATATCCCATGTCTCTTTTCTCCCTGTCTTATGACCATCTTTTTAAGAGGTGACACTGCTTTAGCACTATGGAAGCACCAGCGAAGTCCCCCTTTCACAATAATTTTCAGGAGCACAGAACATCTCCCTTAGTTTTCTCATCCCATCTTCAAGCACCTGCTTTCTGTCAGTCTTTCTATGGAGAGGAGGAGTAGAAAGGAAACAGCAATGGTTTCTACTGCAGATATTCTATGTTACGCTGCATGTGTTTAGCCAGGGGACACAACTAGTAGAATAAGACTGTGAAGGTGAGAAAGATAGCAAGATTGCGGTGTTGACCTGGATTCTTAGAAACAGCTACAGTCTTAGTTCTCTCTCTTGGGTCAGAACAAGGTAACAATGTGTACTATAACTAATCAAGTAGTTGATTCCTGAACATCTGCTGCTGGGTGAGCTGTTAGACTGGATTGCACTGACTCACAGTTACTGATGGTTAAAGGCATGGCATGTGCCTTATCTTTGAAGCCAGAAGGTTTCTTTGCTCAGTAGTCACTAACTGTTCCTGCTTTCTGGCTCATTAACCCGTATGAATGATAAGATCCTCTTTCCATGCTAACTATTGTAATATTTGTCTTAGAACACAGTATCCTGTGGTGTTAGATTTTATTTGAACCTCTCTTTTGGATGTTGTATAACCCTGTACAACCACTCATAAATCTTGTGAATTACATCAAGGGGGTAGGAAATAAGGCTTTATCACTGGGAATAACGATGTAAGTGCCTGTAATGTAAAAGGAGAACAAATTTCAAGCAAAATGGTGTAAACAGGACAGAGGTAAGAAAGAATGACACAGAAAGGTGAATGTCTATGAACATTGGAAGATTTGTTGAGTCCAGTGTGGGCTGTTGTGTCCAGCTTGGAGCCAGTTGACATATATCTGTGTGGCAATAGGAATGCTGGTGCTGTAGTTCTTGTCACCAGGACAGGAGGGCAGCTCTGCAAGACACCCTTCTCCCTGGCTGCAAGAAGTGGCTTAGGTCATGGGCCCAGCTGGTGGACGTAAGCTCCAAGTATCAAGCAATAAACAACATTTTGTGCACTAAACTGTGGTCTAGGTGTGCTTAAATGCTTCCTAATTCTTCTGGTGGAGTTAGAATATGTAAGTTATCTTGTGGTTGTTTTATGAAGCAGGTTAACTTAAACGGAGCAAGACTCCCCTGCTGCTCAGGTGTTTGTGAACAATGGGGTAGTAGTTAAACTATCTGAGATGAATGTAGGTCTTCTGGGTGGTTTTCAAGTCTTATACACAAGCAAGGGAATGCTGCTCACATTGCATGCAAGATAAACATCTCCTGGGAAAAGTTAGACAATTGCTAGAAACTATGCAAGCAAAAGTTAAAGATGATTGAATAGTTTGTGCACTACAAAGGTTCTTGAGTTAAAACTCGAACGGCACACCATATAGATATGAGAAGGAAGGAGGGAGTAATTGGAGCATGCAGGTCTCTTAAGAGATGTAATTGTAGAGCACCATGGGAAAGTCTGGCGAAGAACAATTTGAGGTTTGATATCGATTAAAATAACTCACATGCAACCAAAGGCTTTGCAACAAATCATTTATTTATTCTGCTCTTTGAGCTTAATTTAGAAAGTGTCAAAGATGACAACACTTGAAAATGCTTGCAAAAAAAAAAAAAAAAAAAAAGTTCTGTTCTTTAAACTTAAAACTAACATAAACCAAACTTTCACCAAACACCCTAGAGTCTACAACTGATTGCCAGGTAATTGCCAGCAAATTCTGTTAGCTGACCAGGCCAGGGATGCTGGATGTGCATGTGAAGGAGAGAAATGTGGTCTTCAGCTTCACTGCTGCTCCATTAGGAGTTGCTGCGTTTGTCCCCTGTTCTTTGCTTCACCACAAGATCATTTCTTCAGTTTAAGCTTAACCCTTTGAGACAGCCAGCCTGGCTATCATGTCCTTGTCCTCCACTTCAAAATCCAATCAGCCCACATGTTATGTAATTGAGAGAAATTGCATAAATATCACTCATACTTCCAGACTGATGTGTTTCTACTAAGTTGGCATCAAACTTCTAATGCTTGCTGCTGAGGAAATAATATACCAGCAAGACAGGGAGAGATGGATGATCCTACCTATTCATGCCACACAGAAGTACATATTCTGTGCGAGATGTTAATAAAAACATTTTTAAGCATCAACTAGTTCCTGGGATATTCTGTTTACAGAAAACAAACAAACAAACAAAAACCAAGACAAAACCAAAACCCCAGCAGAAACAGCTTCCATGGGATGTTTCATTAACGGTTGCTGTAGGAATAGCAGTTGGGACATGATTGTCAGTAATTGTGTATGTCCTATGCCAGGTAGAAGACAACAGTAGAGTATGTCATGGGAGGAAATCAGAGATGCTGGAGATTTCAGGATGAAGTTCAGAAAAGAAATGCTTTTGGCTGCTTGGACATAAGATCTGTAAGAACTAGTCTAATCTATTGTAGCTTAAATCAGGAGAAATTTAATGTGAACTACACAGTTACACAGTAGTGAAACTGTTATGAAAAGAATTTGTTTCAAGTGCCTTCCTCTTTGTTGCGGGGAAAAAAAAAACACAAAAGAAAATTAGCTTGGCAAAAGCTAAGCACAAAAACAAACAAAAAAAAACAACAACAAAAAAACAAACAAAAAAAAAACCCCAAACCCCACACCAACCCCAGAATGGAAAAAGGCTACTTCTACTTTGGGTAGATTCAGCCAATCCCATTTTAGAAAAGTCTAGTCTTATGACTCAGAACCACCCACAAACTTCCTCACACTTTGCTGTATCTGCTACCTAGTTTTATCTTGTGCAAAGCCGCATTGCCTGTTGCAAAGTTTTGTGTCTAAAAATTAGCTGAAATATTGATTTTACTTGTATTCTTTAATTGCAAGAGCATAAATACAGTACATTTGGATTTTCTCAGGTTTACCCTGCATCAATGGGAGAAGGTGATGATTACACTTGACTGCCAGGCGTACTTTGGTTTAGGTTGACCAAGAAGCAACAGGCCTTGGGGTAAATTTGGGAGCTAGAAAGTCCCTGGCTCACGTACAAGGGTTGAAATAGTTTTGAAAAATATTTTGAAAGTTAGTGTTAAAACCCAAAGGTACAAGATAACCAAAAGTAGAGGAAGATACCAGAACTAAGGCAAACCATCTGTCTTGTCTATACTATTGACTAGCAGCCAACTATTTCACTCTACAAACATGGACAGCCTGTGGAAAGCTTTGAGGACTCCCTGCTGAAGCAGCAAATTGTATGACAGTAGTTTGCCCTTGAGCAGGCACTCCTCTCAAGGTTATTCCTTGATTTTGAGAGACCCTTTACCTGTGACAGATGGCCAGTATCATGCTGAATTAATACTACGAAGCATTACTAAATAATTAGCTACTCACATATTATAAATGTTCTATGGATTCCATTAGACACTAACTGTTGACCAAGTCTGAGACTAAGATTGGATTCAGTCACTCCTAAACCCAAAAAGGAATTCAAAAAGCAGGGGGGTCCACCCTGAGCCTTGTGGTTCAGTGGGAGGGTCCTCTTAACTCTTCAGGCCTCTGATCCCCATATAAGTCACTGTAGCTCAATTTTTCTTTGTATGTTTTCTCCATGCAGTACTTAATAAGGTGATCCCTTCCATTGAGTTTTGTCAAATACCATCAAATTTTGTCAAAACGTGGTTTTATCTTGATAAAATGCATGCCTGCTTCTCTCTTTTCAGTGAGGTACCTCTCTGTTCAAATGTTTAACTTAATATTGGAAAATGGACCTGATTTGCTAACCAATCCACTTCTAAATGGATGTACTTGAGTGTAATAGGGCTAGTAGGTGAAGTTAGATGTTTTATTCACCCACTAAAATAAAATTATTCTCCTTTGCTGAAAATAGTTTTGTGAGATTAATCAGTAGAATTGTCATCACTGTGTTGCAGAGCAGAGTTTATTGGGTCTTTTAATTAGTCCTTTTCTTCCAAGTATCTTAATTGCTTTTTAACAGTTATTACATATGGTTACAGTAGCTAAAAACATGGAGTCTCTTCTCATTCACGTTCTGTAGGGCCTGGGTCACCTTGAATCAAACAACTGACACCTAGTAATGTGAGGAAGAGCTACCGATTTTATTGATTGTGTCTGAACCTTATCGTATGAGCACACTGATATATTGAGTTCACTGTAAGATCAGGGATGGATTCTTCCGGGCTCAGCCTCTTTCTCTGGCTAAGAAAAAAACTTTATTTGATCACACTGTTATGCGCTAGAAAGAAAAATTGTACAACAAGTAGCCCTATTAATTGCTTTTCACTGCAGCTTGAAGCAGGTATTAATAAAGCTGCACAGCTTAAAAATTACTTTCTTTCACTGATCCACCCCCCATTTCTAAATGCAGATGCTGGAAATATCTGTTGCTTTTAGTTTCTCATTCAGTGTTGCTGTCCAGCATCACCTGTGCCCCAAGGACTTTGTACTTTTGCTTGACCATAGAAAGATTGCAGATTACATAGATAGGGAAGGTCTATATGCTCCTCAGTGTCTGTTCTCCCTGGTTTATTGCTTGTTTGCTAGCATCTAAACTAAGGTTGTGCTACAGCATGCACCAGTGTGCTGGAATCTGCAATTTTCCAACAAATTCCTCATCTCAGTGCCCTAGGAAACTGGATGTGGTAGGTATTAACACAGACCCCTTTCCCTGGTGGGTGCACTTGGCCAACTCCACAGCCAGTAATTTCCATTCATGCTCGTTCACACCAATCTTAGCCTTTCTGCTACAATTCTCACAGCCAGAGTTGTGGACGTGTTGTAGGCTTAGTATGTTGCAAAGATAAGACCTAAAGCCAGGCCTAGATTAATTTATTTTGCCCTGTAGCAATGTTCATCACAATGGGGCTTTTATTTATTTTTTAGTGACACAACTGTATTGACAGAAAGTAAGAGAGTGATTCCACCAGTGTAATTATGCCACTTAAGGAAGCCTGCATGAGCTGGTTTCAGCAGGGATGGGGTTAATCTTCACAAGGAGCTGGGACAGGACACAACCTCAGAGGAGTATTCCGTACCATGTGACACCATGCCCACTATATAGCTGGGGGCTAGAGGGGGAAGGGACAGAAATCATCGTCACCGCTTGGGAGTGAGCTGGGCTTTGGGATCCAGTCAGTGAGTGGGTACATTAATTGTGTTTTGTATATTCCTCTATCAGTCCTATTTTTTATTTATTTATTTTTTACCTCTTTCCTTTGCTGTTCTGCTAAGCTGCCTTTATCTCAACCCACATGTTTTGCCTTTCCCTTCCGATTCTCCCCTGTCCCACTGCTGGAGGGAGTACGGTATGAGGGAAAAGACCTCGTGGCTCTTTGTTGCTGGCTGGAGCTAAACCACAAGACTATATAAAGTACGTATAATCGTCTTCAACTTGTTTTCTCCGTCTTTCTCTTATTTTTGTTATAGCTGTGCACCGCCTTTATTATAGTTTTAGTTATCTCTTGTTATAACTATCTTGAAGGTATCCCGTAGTTAAATCACTTTAACAACAAAATATCTATGTGATAGTGATATTATAAGAGTGCTGTGAGAAATGCCAGCTTGCACATAGAAAGTAAGAGAGGACAAAATCATGGAAGCAAAGGTTAAAAACAAAGTATAAAATGGATTTATTAAAAATCTACAAAACGGCACTGAATTGGGTGCACCCCAGGCAAATGCACAATATCTCTTCCAATTTTTCGGTTTATATATACAACTTATCTTGGCCGCTTATGTTTCTGTCTCCCCTCTCATTGGTTGAGAAGTTAGAGCTCACATTCTTCCTGACTGCTTTACCTATTACAGATTGAATTTACACCTTTTTACCTTGTAAGATCCTAACATGCCTACTCCAAGAAGTCATTATCCCGAACACACCTTTGATTAGATGACTACTAGTTACCTCACAGTTTTTTGCCCCCTTTACTGTCCATTGTTAGTAATTACAAGCACCCTGGTGGTTGTTTACTTCATCAGGTGGTTGTATCTTCCTCTTCCTCAGTTGTCCTCTAGATGAACCTAGCCCACTTCGTAGCCTTCACACAGCCCCCTTGACAACATTATCGTCTAATCCTGGTTGTCTTTGGCCTTGGTGATACTCCCTCTTTGTTGCTCTTTCCCCCTTTGTTTCCTTTCCTCAGATAACACTCTGCTGAACAAACATAGTATTCAATAGCACAAGGACACTGATGATTTTTTAGGAAAGGCTAATCTATGAGACTCTGCTATCTCTAGGCCCCTTTCGGGATGTACATCCTGAACAAGGGATACAAAGTAGCTGAAGCAAAACTTTAAACACATTTCTCACAGTGCCAAGACATAATTGTATCTTCTGTTGTCTTTGAGTTACTGTGCTGACATGTTATATTCTACCTAAACTATTAAAATAATCGTGGTCAGTCTCTTTCCTCACTCAGTGACACTGAGTGGAGGATGTGAGTATGGCCAATGACTTGGTGGAGAATGCGAGTACTAGTATGACTTTGTTCAGGTAAAAGCTCTGAGAATGAAAGGCTGTAAACTGGGGTGTGAGTTTGGTCAGCAAAGCGGAGTGTTGTGTTGATGGCAGCTCCCCTGGGATCCATGAAAGATTACTGTTTTTTCATTCCATTCATTGCCAGGCTGAGACGCGCATGAGCAAGGTACGGTGCCCTTATTGACCAAAAGGAGGGATAAGAAATGCTGCACTGCATTGAAAACTATTTATTATTGACATATATTTGCAGCAATGTAATTATGTGTTTACATTTGCTTCTTTGTAATTGGTACGTGTTTGCATCTTATTCTTTTGAGGTTTTCTTTTCAAAAGTTTTGAACCTTGTCCGAGGAGGTCATTCAACACCATGGCAAATTAGATCCAGTTTGAAGGAAACCTGAACTGGGAGGAATGAGGAGGTGAAGAGCCTGAAGACCTCCATATCTTATTGTTTCTGTTGTGTTGACTTCCTGACTAGTGTAGGCAAAACCTTAATCAACGTAGCTTCAACTCTTTTAGATCCTTTCAGCCGATTTTTAAAGCTTTCCAAAAGAAAATGACCATATTTTGATCCCATTTGAGAAGAGATATTAGGCATTTATTAATAGAAGTTTTTTGCTTTGAATGAAGATTGACATGATTTTCATGGCTGACTGTTTTCAGCCAAAAACGTGAACTAAAGAATTTCATTAGTCATACTAGAGCATCGTTCAGCAGCACATTGGCTGTGTACAGAAAAGCAGTGCCAGGAAACAGGCCTTGTAGGAGCTCTGTGGGTCTGTTTGTACAGCGCATGGCCCTCGCCTTAGGTAAGACTGGAGGGACCACTCCCTGCTTGAGTGAGGAGGATGTGATGTTGGCACACAGAGCAGGATACTTTCCTGGTGCAAGGTGCCAGACCCTTTGAAATGCAGTGGAAGATAATACACACCGCCTTTCATCAGCGTGCAGGGGCAGAGCAATCAAAGCATGCAGTTTGTGGTGTTCTTGTTAGAGGTCTTCTTGAGACAAAGGTATTGGTGCCTTGAAGCTGCCCAGTGCTGGTCAGCAGAAAAAGCCTCCAGTTGTCCCTTCTTCAGCTTTGGAATTTCCTGACAGTGATCTAATGACACCAATAACTGTGCAATATAATCATGTTTTTTAAACAGACAGTTAACGAGTGTTTATTCTGAGCGGAATGAACTATTTATGACTCTAGCCTAAAGACATAGTGTGTTGGGGAGTATGTGTGTGGAATTACAGAGGCCTTGAATGTCTGTACAGGATGGTGCTAAAAACAGTGGGCAGTTACTGATAGCTAAGGGAATGAAAGTGTGGGAGCTGAGGGCAAAACTAGTTTTGTGGATGACAAAGAGGAAAAGGAAAGAGTATCCATCAAGTATAAAATGGGAAATTCAGTTGTGACATAAAGATAAACACCCGGGAGAGAAGAGCAAATTGTGTGTTAGAAAAATGTACGTAAGAGTGCCAAGCAGATTGCAGGATGATGGGAAAGAACCTGTGAACCATCAGACCTCTTGTCCACCATCAGCTGACTCCTTTCTCAGGCTGAAGTCAACAACCTTAGGAGCCAGATGGGCAGTGAGAGGGAGAACATAGCACCAAAGAAAAGCTAGGAAGCTTTTGTGTAACAAGTTTGATTTTAGTGACAACTTTAAAAACATTCATAGTGAGACTTCATACTAAATAGAAAATTTGGACTATGCATAAAAATATCATTGTAATTTGGCTGCACTAATAATAATAATTTGTTGTATCTTGATTAGATTAAGGGTTAATCATACTAACAATGGATATTTGATTCTGCATTCAAGATAAACTAGAATGGGCAAAAGACAATGTATCTGACCTGCGGGAATTCTAGTCAGAAGAACTAAACATCTGTATGAGCTAAAATGGAAGGAAGATGCTATGACTCCTAAGCATCTGAGAAATTTCTGAATAATGGTGAATTTTCTAATAATGGTTCACTTTGAAATGCAATCTCTCATTCAAACAAAAGAGACCTGGGGTTGATTACTTTTAATAGCGTTCAAGCTATTTTGTGCAGGAGTTACCATTCTTTCAGGGGTTCTCCTTGTAGTAATCTTTCAATAACAAAACATGAATATGCAGTTATTTTTTTTCAAATAGCCACATTTAATCACTTTATTCAGTATAAACTGAGTACTCTTGTTCCTATTCAAGTCTTTACTATTCTGTTCCTTTTTGCTAAGGCTCACATTCTAGGAGAAACTAGTCATTTTACAATCACTTTGTAAATCAGAACAGTAAAGGAAATATTATTGCCCACCTACTTGAACAGAATGAAGCCTCCATGCTCCTTTTTTTCCTTAATCTGAAAGAGTGCAAGACCGTATTTCCCAAGCTTACACCACCAGCTCTAGAAAAGGGAGAAGATATGTAGTCTCTCCATATGCTGTTTCTATCCAAGAAACCGGTTGTTTTCTCGGTTTCTGCACACTTGAAAGGATTTTGGGCAGGTTTTGGACATACCTGTGCAGGCAGACACATCGTTCGCTGCAGTGCTGTCTCCGGTGCTTTTTAACTGGGGAGATCCTACATGCAAAATGAAATGGGGTTTTAAAGGAGCATATTTAGTGCTGAGAGTTTGTCTGTTTTTTCCTAACAAGAAATTTGTGCACTGTTGCCTGCTGCTGCATTTCTGTGGGGCACTGAAGCAACATAGACTGTTTGTCTTTGCAGCTGAAATAAAAACATGGGTAGCCAGAGAGTGGAAGAAAGTTCTAGGGGAGGCCTGATCAATGATGGTTCCAGCGGTGGCTGAGCCTGTGGAGATTTTTTTCAGCCAGAAACTTGACGATAATTGAATGGGATCAACTCATGGCATGGTGTAGGCTCATATCATCCTAAAGAAAAGAGGTAACTACAAACCCAGGCACAAGGTCTGGCAGAGATAGTGACTGAATTTTGTGAAGTGATACCTGGGTAGGTAATCACAGCTTTCCAAAAGCATGCACGCTTACCTGTCTTCTGTATGGGAAGGCCCTTCAGACTTTAGGCAGCAAAAAAGATAGTTGGCTCTTATATATGACAGTCTCCTGATCTCTGTAGGGATCTGAGGGACAAAACTGTGCTCATGCTATGCCTGTCTGTCCCATTCCTGCATGGTGAATGGATGAGGGACACCTTGAGATGCTTCTCAAGTGTGATGCTTGCCTGTGAGGTTCTCATGCTACAGTTTTATCTGGGGCAGCCTCACTTCTTAGAGGAAGAGTGTGTCTCCCACTTAGCCTCAAAACAGCTGCCAATGTCTTCTGCCTTCTTGTCCACAGAGGTTGAATCATTTGCAGTAGACTGCGCTAACGCAGCTCTCAATATATACATTTCCACTGGGAGATGCAATAAGAAGATCCACGTGTATGGAATTTCCAGTGACCCCTTTCTGAACTGAGTCATCTTACCCGGGAGGAGAGAGAACCAGGATCTCCCCTTGGGACCACCTGGCCACAGTGGGTAACAGGCCTGTCATGACTATATACCAGCCAGTAATTTTGCACGTTAGTTAAATGAGATAGTAAGAACTGTAAGAACACACATTATATCTGTATCTGTATCTGTATCTATATCTATATACATTTTAGCATATGTGCCAAGCGATGTATGACATTTGGTTAACAGGGTGCAAGAGCTTTAGCTGGTTGGATAGATGGGTAAACATGCTTTTACACAGAATAATTGAATACTTGATCTGTGTTTAAATTATTTGGCTGCTTCTCCTTTACACCTGATCTAACTAAATGCACTTTGCATGACAAAAATGTTCTGCTGCTGGTTTGCACTGTTTTGATGGCAGTGCCTCCCTAATTATCTTCAATGATATTATGTATCCAGGAAAACAATGGGATCTTTTTAGTTTGTTCCCATGAGATAGAAGTAAACCATAGCTTCACTGTGTGACCTTGCCTCCCCACCTTGTTTTTCCTTTATCAAGGAATGATGGTTTATGCTATGCTTTGAGATAACTCATTTAAGCATGAATTGTGTCAGTTGGCCTTTAATGAGCTGCTTATACTTTAGTAAAAGAAGAGCTGCTCACTCATTAAAAATCACAGTGAAGACCATGGCTAGCCCTGGCATTACAGGAGAGATGAGCTCAGTAAAAGAGGCCACCTCTTACACGGAGCAGTCCTACCAAATCCTTAGAGACCCGTCTTTCCTCATTAGATCATCAACTGAAAGCACCGTGTAGCGCTTTGATATGGAATAAGAGCCACATGTACACTCAGAGAGTGCAGAAATGAGACTGATTTGGGGAAATTAGTTCAAAAGGGGCCTACGTTTGGTATCTCCAAAGCCCTAGATAGCAAGTCTGCAGGTTTAAGGACCAAATTTCCAGCAAGACACACAAAACATATTAGTTAAATTTGGAGTCTTATTTGACAGAAAATAAAATACAGGAACATGACTGTAAGAGCATACAGTTTGCTACAGGGCTCCTTAGAAATCATTGCTGGTAAAACAGGGTTGCTACTAGGCACAAAGCAGTCAGTTCTTTGTCAAGTCAGCAGCTCTCAATTCCATCAAGTGGCCTATATCCCCAGGAATTTCTCTGGCAAAGGTTCTTCTAGAACCTGTTATCCTATTCCAGTATAAAGAAACTCACAGCAAAGGACGAGTGATGAAAGACATAAGTCTGTGAGTATAAGGAAGAGCGAAAGAAAGTGAGAGAATGAGAGCAGAACAGCTTCACCTTCTCATATGAGTAAAGTGAGAATTTATACCTGTGCTTGAGCTTGTGATGAGTGGAGTCAAGGTGTGGGATCTGGACATGTGAGAAATACCAGCTCACTTGTAAAATGTAAGAGAGGACAAAGTCATCGAAGCAAAGGTTAAAAACAAAGTATAAAATGAGTTTATTAGAAATTTTCAAAACAGCGCTGTATCGCGTGCACCTCCAGGGTAGATGCACAAATTCTCTCCTTATTGTGGGGGTTTTTATACATTTTGTCCTGGCCGCTTATATCCCTATCTCCCCTCTCATTGGTTGAGAAGTCAGAGCTCACATCCTTCCGGTCCGCTTAACCTGACTCAATTTGCACCTCTTTATCTGCCATGCCTTGGGTTAGTTGCTTCATCCCCTTTGTCTCCCTTGCCCAGAAAACATCTGCTAACCAGTCACAATATTCAATACTACAAAGGTATTGGTGATTTTATCAAGAAAGGCCAATCGTGAGTCTTTGCTATCTCAAGGCGCCTCTCAGGATGTATATCTTGACCAGACAAAAGGTATTGATAATTTTATCAGAGAAGGCCAATCACGAGAGTCTGCTATCTCAAGGCACCTCTCAGGATGTATATCTTGACCGAAGGATACAAAGTAGCTGAAGCAAAACTTTAAGCCCATTTCTCACAGACATGTCTGCTCTGCTTCCAACCATCTTTTCCTTCTCTCAGTCTCTCTGTTTCTCTCTTGCTCTGTGGAGACTCCATATTTATGTGAGAAACCTACATTGATTCTTATGGAGTCTGTTCAGATTTACATGTCTTAACACAGAGGGGCCCTTAACTTGAAAGCACTGTTTGGGGTGGTACTAGCAAATAATCTGGGAATGCTGAGGATCCTGGGCTGAGTCTGGGAGTGGTAGATGGCTGCTTCTGGGAACAAAAGGGAGACACCTTGGAAAGGCCACCCAGGGCAGGGACACCAGCAGCCAGCAGCTCTTCCTAGCTCACTCCAGGCAACTTGTCCCCAAAGAGACTGTGGTATCATGCCTTGGAAGGGGAACTGCACCATGATGCGGCCCCAGCCCAAGACCATCACAGGCACTGAGATCCCTGAGTTGCCACCACAGAGGGTTTAATTAATTCAGAAGCTCTTGAGCCTGACTGCCTATCCAGCCCATTTAGTTTTATTGCCCACAGGTCCTGCCCACTCACCCTCTGGCACAGCTGGGCAACCTTCCCCTCAGCCCTTGCTGCTTTAGATCTGACCCACTGTGAGTCAGTGGATGGTCTGGGAGCAAGCTGGGGCTCTGCATTACATGGTGATTGCTTTCATGGCTTTGTGAGGGTGTTCATTTCCTCTCCAATAAGATGCTTCTCCACAATAGCATTGTCAGCATTTCCATAATTTCTCACTTTATTTACTGAGAAACATTTATTTATTGCCTGATCTGTGTAACACAGATGGAGTATTAACCTGGTGTATTTGGATTCACTTTTTATTCTGCATTACCTGACTTGCTCTAGTGAGATGCCTGTACTCCTGTGAAGGGGCAGAAAGACACAGCCAGTAAGATCTACAAAAATGTATACTTATGAAAAGAATTCTCATGCTTTTTCATTCATGTAACTAATAAGCAAAGATACTGGCAGTTGTGAAGTCATATTCCGTACGTTACAAAATGAAGAACATAGCCCAAAGATGCACTGTATATTCTTACAGCAAAATAAAACTAAAATAAAAGACGATGATGTGCCATTAGATTGGTTTGACCTTATGTGACTTGACATTTTGGCTGTGGTTTCACAAGCAAATGAGCTGATGAGCAGGAGTAAGTCTAACTCCTCCAGATCTCACACTATCTCGTATCTATGTAGTCTTAACCTCACCCTTGCACTGCTAGTTCTAGTTTCAGTGGCAGCTCATGAAAAGAATGAGCTGACTTATGTCTGGTATGTTATTTTCCCTGGTGTAAATACTCTTCTCTGTGTTATGCCCATCTCCTGCGGTGGATTTTAAAGGGGAATCTACAGCCTTCTTGCGGTTTGGGCCCTCAAACCGGGACAAATGTGCATGGGGAAAATCAATGTACAGGGCTCTTGATGTTGTGGAGCTGAGACACAGCTGAAATGCACATCAAGGGGACAGGACTAACTGGAAAAGAAATGTGAACCACAAGAAAGATATTTTCCTATGGTGCCTAGAAAATTAGAGTAATGATGATGTCCAAGGGACAGTGAGCTCAGAATTTATGTTGCTGCTTAGAAATAAATAGATTTGTGAGAATGAGAGTACTCTCCTGAGAAAAATATTGTGGAAGTGAGACTCTGGATTCATTTTTGATTCAACAGTAGTCGTGTTTAGATTCAACTAGGCTGCTTGAGCCAGCAGGCCTGCAGAAGCAGTTGTTTCCAGTTGCTGACAAATAGCTGTGAGAGGAAACTTTTTTGCTTGAAAATCCAAGGTCTGTCATGCTTTAGATGTGGACAACATCAGTTAGGTTTGTACTCATGAGGCTGTGTTCCAGTGGGCCCCTGCTGGTATAAAAACAACTCCTACTGCTTCAGCTACAGCTAGGAAGAAGGTTATATGCAAAAGCCAGTCTATACTGGAAATTTTATAGTAGAAATCTAGTATAGCTATAGAGATAGTTACTGATTAAGTAACAAGTGATAAAGGATTGTGTGAACTGTGTGGTTTTTGTTGATATTATATATGTGTGTTTTCAGTGACTCTAAACAATCATTAATTTAACATGAAACTCCTGCCTTTCTTAGTGTCTGGGGCAAGAATTATACAACTTTATCTAACCTCACGTTTAGAGGAGAGAGGAGTCACAATGTTGTTGCCCGAAACAGGAACACAAACTAACAGAGTGTCAGTTTATGCAGTGCTTTATTCAGGGCCCGGGGACCTGAGGACTAGTGTCCCAAGTCAGGATTCCGAAGACCCTCATGTCAATCACATCTTTTATACTCTTTAACAAACAAGGCTACATGATTGGCTAATTCATCAAAACATCATACCAGTTATACATAAACTCACATACATCTTCCCAATTACAATCAGTCGTTAATCTCCCGCCACAAATCTATCTTAACGGCCTAACTTTAACTGACTCCCACCATTGTGTAACTGACTCCCACCACCAGACCACGTCCTATCACTAGTTACAAATCATCTTGTACCTGGTCCTGCATGCCTGATTTGATCCTTTGATTATTGTTTTCTTCTCGGTCAGCACATTCTTAACTCTAACAAGTCCCAGCTTGTTTCTGGTGGGACCTCTCTCAGGCCTCTGCTGCAGAGCAAGCCTTGACCAAACTACTACTAATGCTTTAATCACTGCAACAATGTGTTCTAGGAGGCTCCTTTCAGACCATGATTAACACATGTTCACGTGACCCCAGAGCAAGGCATCTCTCATGCAAACTGCTTTTGTGGCAAGAGACATAAAACACCCTGCCACATGCTTCCCACACACCTCCACTTGCTCATGCACTCAGAACTTTGTGACTAAATAATTTTTGACCACTGTAATTCATTCAAGTTATGTGGTTAAAGTAGGTGCTTGGTGGTTAAGTTTGCCTGTGACAAATACCATAAGTCAAACGATATAAAAGGACTCATCATAAATGTGCTATATGACATAATGTATGTGCATGTAAAAAGTCGGTGTAAAACCAAATGGAAGTGCAGGAATTTGCAGAAGAAACAGTGCTCCCTATACAAAAGCAGGAAGCTGGTTGTACTGGCAGCAAAGTGTTCTGTATTGCAGGCAGGCTTTCATCCAATAATCCTGAAAATCCTCCACACAAGCACTAAATATCTATGCTCAGGAAGAAAAAAATAAAAAAAAGAGATAATACTCCAATGCCCCAAGGCTTCATTAATCAGACAAGCCACAGCCTTAATGAGACAAAGGAGAATAAAAATTCCTCTTCAGTACCACATGAACCATGTTATCACCATGACATTTTTATCACTTAATGCAGCATTCCTGCAAACTACAACAACTGTTTTTTCTTGTCTTTGTCAATATCAGTAACCAACTTGATTGAAACTCTCTCTTAGAAAAGGATAGCATAGATGTTTATGCACTTCTGTATCTGACCAAATATCTGATTTCTGGAGGAGGTACTTTTAGTTTTGTAAAACCCCATACTTCACAGAAGAGTCAGTTCAACTCATTTGTAAATAATAGTTTATAAAATATGATTTCATGGTCCTAGATTACCCCTGGGAATGAAGAGAAATAAAGTTATGCAGAAAAACTCATTGCCAAAGGTTAATGTTCCCAACAGAGACAGAGGAGTCCTGAAAAGACTTTATTCAAACAAAGGGAGAGTCCTCTGGGGGCATACATACTCCTGTGGGGTCTCTCAAATTGCTGGAGGACGTAGCTTCAATTTTATCCTAATTTCCCAGCTGCATGTAACCCTTTTCCACTCCCCATTGGTTGAGGTACATGTAAGGTACAGACTTCCCAATCCCCCTACTACATATTTTCCTCTAACTTGTACCTCCCCCTCACATCATACGTAACATACATCACATGTATCATTAACTCTACCTTTATGCCGCCCAAAGGCAGAGAGGTTAATATTAATAAAATTGTTAAGCATGCGCACTGACTCAAAAGGTGAAAAGTTCAACCTTTGCGGTTTTTCAGTTGTCTCACTTTTGCAGCTTCAGTCAACTCCCCTATTTTTCGGTTATCTCACTCCTGCAGTTTCAGGCAACTCCCCTGTTTGTGAAGACAAATTCTGCCTGTCTTATC
Source organism: Thinocorus orbignyianus (assembly GCA_013400375.1). NCBI lineage: Eukaryota > Metazoa > Chordata > Aves > Ciconiiformes > Thinocoridae > Thinocorus > Thinocorus orbignyianus. Next base: position 1,443,525 of record VXBW01004663.1, read on the forward strand.
ACCTGTTTGTTAAGTCCTCTACACCTATCTTATCAAAATCAAACCTTTACAGACCTCCTAAGGAAAATTGTAACTGCAACATTTAAATTGCCACAGGTCCCAAAGACTGAGCCTCTACAAATGCTTCAGCCAAGCTTACCGTGTTTGAATCAATGACTAAGTGGCAAAGTTTATACCCTTCAAAGCTCGGATACTCCAGACACCCTCAGACTCCTTCCTGGTACCAGTTTGGAAATAATCTGGGCCTCAACCTGAACCATGTAAGACAGCATGTTGTTCAGCATTTAGGTAAAAATCAAGTATGTTGAAGAGGGTTTGTATGCAGCAGAGGGGCAGACCTATAAGTTACCTCTGAACCTAACACTGCACAGGAAAGGACTGCCCAGAGAGGTTGCAGATGCCCCATCCCTGAAGGTGTTCGAGACCAGGTTGGATGGAGCTTTGAGTAACCTGCTCTAGTGGGAGGTGTCCCTGCCCACAGCAGGGGAGTTGGAACTCCATGATCTTCAAGGTCCCTTCCAACTCTAACCATTCTATGATTCTATGGTTACTAGCCTAGCTTTGGGATGAAGTGTTTCCATCAGACTATGTTGTGGCTAGGACTCTTCCGTGTGAAAATTATGGAATTTTTTTTGTTACAAAAAAATTTTGTAGCCTTTTAAGTTCTCTGCAATGTTGTGCATGAAGCAAGTTCTTCAGAGGGTTAAGCTAGGAAAACCGTGGGCCTACTTTTAGGGCATTTGGTAAGCTCCAACCATGTGAGCTCCACTGTGTGATGCTAGGTTGATTGGTCCACAAATACTGAATGAACTTAGCAAACTTTATTACAGTATATTTGGCCTATATTGAAAGCCTTCTTCTAAAAAGATACAAAAGAAGTGGGAAGCATAACACAAAACACATCAGAAGCAAAGAGTTTTCCTACCACGAGTTCAGACAGAACTCGTCTGACAACAGAATGGACAAATAAAACTAGCAATTTGACTTATATGTGTTATGTTAGCGATGGATGTCCTACAAAACCAAAGCAACTTGAAATCCTATCTGCAAATTAACTCCAAACTTTCATTTAGAATTTATGCAGACATTTGTGCCATAAATACTCAGGTTGCTCTGAATGAAGTGAGAGGAAATGTGTTTGGGCAAGTGGAAACATGAGAAGAAACAGTAGAACAAGGACTAAAATAACGGTATGTATTGTTGGCTGAGGTCAGCAGTTCACCTGGATCACAGTACAACCTGTGCATGGTTTCATTCAATAATCAGATAGCAAGAAAATAAAACTGTAAGCTAAGATGAACCATAAAATGAGAAAAAGGAACTGGCCTGGAGCCAAAAGATAACTAGATAGGGAAAACAAAAGCAGAGCAGTGACTCAGCCATATTGCCTAAGACTCACCTGAAATGAGACTAGAGGTGGAGAGAAAAGATCACAGTTACTGTCGACTCTTAAAGGCTATATAAGGCCTATCTAAAAGCAGTTTGTTCTCAGCAATGAAGAGGAACTTAGGACATGCAGTACCGTAGACATATTAGTCTCATTCGGTACTGGCACGCCTTGTCCCATATGTCATGTACAAGTCATTTTGGTCGGATTACTTGGTCACACATGTAATGATGCTTCTGTTGGTGAAAGTAAGAGTAAACAGAGTCAGCTGACATATAAAGTTTAATAAAAATCACTTTACCTCTGTAGGATCTTTTAGTGACTTTTTTTTTTTCACTAACTGCCTCATTAGTTTGCAGAGAATCCAAGGTGGGAAAGCAAGAGAAAGTCTTTCCACCATTGCCTCTTCATTGTGAAAGGAAGGCGTTGGATCCATTTATTGGAAAAGAAAAAAAGTAGAAGCCACACACAGCAACTGACAATTTAGATAGAAGGGGGAAAAAACACCAAACCATTTTCTATATAGTGGTTGCATGTATTGATGCAGATATTTTTAATAGAAGCACTACAGTTGGCAAAAACACAGATGTGTCTGAAAGCACCAGCAGGAGCAGTAGCAGATGGGTCAAAAGAGTATTGGTGGCACAGAGACCAGATTGTTACTAAGATCCGAAACATCAGTGAGCATACTGGGAAAATGAAGGACAGAACTGAAGATGTGAAGAGAGAATGGCAGGAAGATAAAGAATGGGATTTTATCTACAAAATATCCAGAGAGGGAGAAACAAAGTGGAGTAAATCAATGAAGTTACTTCAGGAAGGTTGGATAGAATGAAAAGACAAAAATATTACAACCACTGTCAGCTCTAGAAGTACCTTAAAGAGTGAAATGCATACTCAAAAGAGAGTTCATTTTCCCCAGTCAAGAAAGATATGATGGCCGCTCTCCAGCTGTTATCCCTTGTTCTCCCTGTCATACACAAGTAATTTTGGCCAAAGCACAGACTTTCTTAGTGGTCTGACTAAGACGACTTGGTTATGACAGGTACTCTTTGTGTTTGTGAGTTTGATGGTGTAAGAGCATGAGTGTGAGTGAAATTAGTATTGTTTAAAACAAAACACACCTTCCCTTTCTCATTTTGCTACATTAGCAGGAAAATAGTCTGAAAGTGGCTTATTGGGTAAGGAAAATGACAGCTCTGGGCAGAGCAGCTGTAGGTTTGTTTGATAATGAATAGTTTTAGAAATAAAGAAAATGGAAGTTATGTAATGGAGCACCCATCCATTCTCCTGAATATAATTCAAGATCAATGTCTTTGGATAGAGAACATGAGAATAGGCAGTGCAGCCCCACGCGACACTGAGAAAAGTTTTGATAGATATCATGCTTTCTACAAAACAGATTAAAAGAAGCAAATAGCATCTGCTTTATGCCATCCAAAAGGATACCCCCTCTCAGAGGATTAGTATGTGCTTACTTTCAGAGAAGGAAATATGAAAACATAATAATTACACTCTGCAGGTACCAAACCAGGGAATAGAAGACAAGGTTATAGCCCAGCAGGAACATTTAACTGCTATTGTGCTGAAGATAACAGTTGCAAGAGTAGCAGAAGCAGGCGGCAAGTCTGCAAGTTTTGATTTAAACAGTTGACTACAGAAACCTAAGATTATGGTACTACAACAGATAAAGCACAATAAATTTATGCTAAAGGAATTATATTACTGTGCCTGAGTAAAGTGAAACATAAACTATAAGGAGGCTGATGCATCAGTTTCACCTAAAGAAAATGAGTCATTAGTCAGGTGCTGGTCTTTCTGTAGGGAAGGGCAGTTTTGTGATAAATGATTCTTCTCTTCCTTTTCTGTCTTCTGGGATTACCTTCTTTTATTGTAGTGTGTTATCCTGTATGGATTAAGTCCCTTCTGTTACCTCACTGTATGAATATTTTTCTTTGCCGAGACAGTGCCATTCTACTCTCATTCTAGTTTCATATGCAAGTTTTCACATCAATAGCAGTTTCTTTTAGAAAGCTAATTACTATTTTTTATGAGGAGTTGTTAGTACTTTTTGGTTCCCAACAAGAAAAGCACAAACATACTCAAGAAAAATAGTTATTTTATTAATATCCCAGAAAAAGTTATAGCACGTTATAAAATCTTCATCCCTTCTGCTGTTGGGAACCCTGAGATGACACAGTATCACATGAATCTTTGGTGGTGGCATGGTACGCTGTGCAGATCTCATCCATGGTGAGGTTTACCAGGTCTGTGCTCACCTGCACTCTTAGAGAACTTTTCTCACAATACGGATTCATCAGTCTTGGCAGCAATTAGAGCAGGGATGTGGATTTAGATTTGAAAAGTCCCTTGGCAATGCACCCTAATATCCTTATCACATTCATAAACCTACAGTTTCTAGTTTCTAGGATCAATATACGCAATTGTTGATCAAAGACACACAATATTTCAAGCGGAAGGAACACTATAATACACATGTGCTTATGATTAAACACATGGATTAATTACACAATGATTAAATACACACCTGTTATGGCTGAGCAATGGTCACATGGCATTCATGATACAGGGGCAAACACCTGGATTAGATATTATCCGGATCACTAACTCCTCTCACAATAGTCTTACAGGCCGCCCACTACAAATGACGTACATAAAAATTCTATACATCAGCCAAAGGTTTCCTACAACTGTAACTAAGCTTAAAAAGTTCATGGGGCACATGGGAGACTGGGGAGGGCGTCTATCACAAGCCCATGCTAAGGCGCAGGCCTATGCAGGCAAAGGTAAGGCTTTAGCAGAGTTAGAGCTACAGGAGATATAAAGCAAGAAATGTGAACAAGAACTAGCAGGGTGTCAGTACTCATCAAAGAGAGAAAATCCAAAATTGATTGACGTAAAGCTCAGTTAGTGCAGATGGATGTCAGATAATTAGAAATACAATTCTTTCTCACCCTTAGCTCTGTGCTTAGATTTATTTTTATGTATTTTGTAACATGCACTGTATCTTCCTCTTTCTTCACAATTGCTTCACAATTCCTTATTCTTAAAAAAATCACTCTCTGTGGTTTCCCTTATATTGTGTCAGATACTTCCTCTCTGTTCTCTTTGTTATTCTTAAAACTAGTTTTATCCAGTTCCCAAGGCCGCATTCCTTTAGTGACCAGTAATTGACCACCAGTGATTTGTTTATCACTATGGGGCCTCTGGTATCATCTGGTGCCTGCACTTTCAAGGCCGCTGTTATCATCCCATTCTCGTACTCCTCTATACTTCTAGCTCACAGAAAGTTTCCTTTGCACAGAACAATGAGCTATTTTCACTAGCTTTAGATAGAAAAATACATAAAAAAACTACTATAACAACATAGCACACAATTGCAGAAAGCTGACTGAAGTTCAAACAAGTTAGGTAATATTACAGGTAATCTGATTGTTAGGCAGTTGCTGTCACAGCTAAACAAGCAAAGCCCCAGGCTAGGACAAGACAAGCCCAGACAAAGCAACTGTTGACAAATCCCAGCCTTGAAGCACTACAAAACTACGTTGCAGACTCTGGCCTCTGTACCAGCAGTGGCTTCACCACTGTACCTGGGCTACAAGGCTATGCTGTCAAGACAGAGTTTCCTGACAACATTTCCATTTGTAACTCCATGAGTTTTACATCTATTGAGATATAATTCCTCAGTAGCATAGCTCATGTTTTCTCTGATGTAGCCTAACATACTTTAACATACAGTATCTTGCTGGAGTTATCTGGGTGTAGTGTCTTAATAGTCTCAGCATATTCCAATATGGTCCTCTTCTAGGGTTAATAACTACATACTTTCCCCTTTTAGCAACCTTCAAAATTCACTTTATATATTAATGGTAAAACAATACATGCATATGACACCTTTTTCAACTGATTGTCCTTAGTGTTTATCTACTTATGGTGTATTACTGGTACGAGTTTAAACCTGATTCTCTTCAAGTTATGATAACATGTCTTTAGTAATGAAGGACCAAAACATGAATGCCCAACCACTGTAAAAGTATACTCTAGGGGTAGAATGCTTTGAAGCATGAATGCATCATTTCAGCACAAGCAAAATTTGGTTCACTGTTGGAAATTCACTGTTAAGTGGAAGATGGTGCATTGGATGTGCAGCCCTGAGAACTTCTGAGCAGGTAATCCCAGCATGCAGGCCTGCAGCTGATTTTCAAGATTGTGAGGTGATAAAAGGATAGGTGGTTTGAGAATCAGATTATTGTGTGCAGGGAATACAATTTTGGATATTTACTTGAGCCAAAGATGGTGCAAGTCAGGAGATGGGAAGATTATTTCAAATAAGGATCCATGTAAATAAATTAATAAATGGACAAGTCAGTCTGGGAACCATTTGTGGATCAGATGCAAAAGCTCATCAGAGGAACAGGATTAGGAACTGAATAAAAGAATGGTGGATATGACTGTTAGAGAAATTGCCAGCCTGAGGCATGTGACACAATCAGGAACAGTGAATATTGGCACATAACAGAAACACGAAGATCACGGAAACAGGAAAGGGAAAAGATAGAGGAATAAATAAACATAATATGTTGGAGTAGGAGACGGACCCGTAGTAACAATGGAGTCTCAATATGGGTATGATTGCTCTCCCTTTATTCAAGTTCTCACAGAGTTTATATAGACAGGCAATAGAAGCATGCGCTAGCGACAGCGACGTGACTGGCTACAGTCTCTGTTCACGTGCCTACAGCGCTCACACAATTGGTGTAAAGTTCTTGTCCATGCACAGCAGTGATTTTCCCCTTCTCCCGGTTGCGGTTCCACTTATCTTGTTTACCATGTAGCTACTTCTTCATACTTCTGCTTTTCAAGGACAGTTCACGGTAACCTCTGAGCTTTTATCTACATCAAAGACTGGGCTGCTCATCGCAATCAAGTCATGTCCCTTTTCACTCAGCCATTCCTCCACAATAATATATTACAAAATAATTGGAAACATACCCCACGTGTGACTCCACAAGTCACCAACTCAGCTGGAGACCTTTGCTTCAAAGGTTTAGTGACCACAACTAACTGGGATCATAGCTAGGTCTGAGGATGAAGCAAAGGTTGCAAGTGCTGAATGACCTTCAGTCATCCTGACTGCAGAAGTGGTGTGTGAAAACCAAACTATTACAGAGGCATTACAGAAGATAGTGAATACGAGCAGTTTTAAGAAGTTCCAGTTAATTGGCATCTGGGATTTACTACTTCCAAACCCTTTTCTGGAATGAAGGTGCTCATCATTGTGCCCTTAACTTCACTAAAAACTCCTTTGGGGGAGATATTTTGACCTGGATAACTGAGATGCATTAGAAACGGTCAGAGACAGAAGAGAAAACATAGTAGAGGATTGAAAAAGTATGAATGCTAGAAGCGAAGGTGGCCCTTTGATTGTGTGCATATGCAGAGGTCAGGGACACAGTTTTGTATTTAAAGTTGTTGACAGAACACAATTTGCAGCATAAAAGTGGAGGTCCATCTGTGACTGTAAATAGGATGGGTCCTCTATCATATCAAATCAATGAAATGCCATAATGAAAAATGAGTATATGCATCACAGTTCAAAGAATATTCTGCTGGTTTATATCCCTTAGATAGCAATGTTATTCTTTGCAAGGCGAGGACTCAGAAGATTGGCGAGGAGTCAAGGATATGACTTGCTGTGCATGATCTAGTCCCAGTTCACAAAGCGAACATCCTGCCTCTGCTGATAATCATCAGTTCACAGTGACCCCAGATTCTAATTACTGCAACACTGAATTGTTTGATGTGAAATCACATGAGCGTGATAATATATAATCTGCTGTCAAAGAAGAGAATAGTATGTAAGTGGAGATGGGGACACCTTTGAGTGGAGCCTCAAATGGATGACTGCCCTGACTGTTTCCTTTACCCATGGGCAGCAGAGCGGGGCTAGAAGCCAGGGCCATCCCTCTGCCCCTGACGAAGGCAGCCCCTGCACCTGGCATTGGGCACCGCTGGGACATCAGTCAATGGACGGGGGTCAGGGTCAGGCCAAGTGAGTGAAACTCAGGTCAGACACAGCCCCAGGATGGCCGGGCAGGGCCCTGGGACAGGTCAAGGTACATCCAGGACATTGACCTGTAGCTTGACGCAGCTTGGTGGGGCTCATGACTGACACGGCAGGGCTCTGGGAAGCTGGAGACCATCACTGCCATAGTATCACTGGGGCAGGGACTCACAGCTCTAGGAGAGTGCTGCAATGGGGTCCCTGGGCCATGGGCAGGGTAAGGGGAGACACTGGGGAGCTAGGCAGGGACACTCAGGGCTTCTCATGCCCTCAGGTCCATGACATGGACCTATGTAATAAGAAAAAAATGCATCCAGTTCATTAGCATCTCCATCACAAGAGAAACCCTGCTTCTTTCAGTGAAAATAGATTTTCCACCTATTACCAGTGATGATCGTGGAAATAATGAGTGTGTCTGTCTTCATTACTCGGAGAATTACGGAAAGTCAGTGCCATGGGTCAGTAATATTGTGTTTCAAGATGCTGGGAACAACACTGTTACTGACAGACTCTGTGCAGGCTAAAATGATAGTAACCTGACCTGGAGAGTTTCTTCAGACTCCATCTTGTTAAAAATCAATGCAATTATATGATAATCAATGCATAGAGCAATTATAATCAAATCTGGACATCTAGATGAGCAGACACACATGAACAAAACATGCCATGGACTGAGATTAAAATGAGTGTGAGACTTGAAGATAGAGTGGAAATTGAAACCAGGACATGTTTAGTCCAGGGTACCTCCATTTTTTAACACCACTGTCGATAAGCATTCACAGTCCTACATTCTCTTTCCCTGAGTCCAACTTTTCAATGTCCCTGCACGTACCTGCTCACCTCTGCCCAAATTCGTTCCCAAAACAAGCAACATTTCCCATATTACCTGCTTCTCAACCTGGTGTTTCCAACACTGTGACTGAGACAGTTTTGGCACAATGCAGTGTAACTGATATTATTGCTGGATTGCACCAGTCTTCAAGTAGAGGAGGCTTGCCTCCTGTCACTATCTTCCAACACTTAATTTTTGGTGGTTTGTTTCATTTATGTTATATGCTTTCTAAACAGAATGGTTTCACTTTACCCTCGATCCTTTGCTTTGCCAAAGTGCTCTCCTGTTTGTAGTTCAGCACACACCAAGGCCTACTACACCCAGATCCTGTTTGCATCATCCTGCTGGTCACACCTCATTATACACATCTCCTGTTCCCACCGTATACTCAGCTCATGACCAAGGAGAGTCCACGTCTGACAGTGGAGGAAGGGGGCAGGGATCCTACATAAACAGCACTTAGGTTGGTGACCAGGTTTGAGGTAAAACAAACCACTTCTCTATTTTACAATTTTACTTTTTTAGCTGTGCCTCTTCTAACTAACTGCACTCTGAAATCAATAGCATATTGTTCAGAAAACTGCTCACTCTCACAGTGGTAAGACCTGATTACACCAAGGAATGGTATGCAAAGAGGCCCTTGCTTATACTTATTGCTATAACAATCAAGGTCAGGTAATTTCATTATTTGCCCTGTTGGAGGGTCAGAAGTGGAAAAGTGTAGAGGGGTCAAACCTGGAGGGAGAAACGGACAAGACAGGTGACCCAAACCAACTTGGGTATTCCATCCCATCTGCATTATGCTCAGTATAAAAGTTTAGGGATCAAAGGGTCAACTCTTTTTCTTCAATGACTGACATCTGAGAAGGACCCTGCCTGTTCACCTGCCTTTGACCCCGATCTGAGGGTTCCTGACTTCAGATCTGGAATTCAGCTCCTGTTAATCACCAAGTCCAGTCTGGGACTTTTCCTCATGCTTGCTGGTGATGTGATCGCCATCCTGGGAGCTTGATACAGTTTTGTATATACTTGTGTCTATTTCATTATTTTCTTCTTACTTTAATTTTAGTATTAATACTTCATTAATGTAGTTTAGTTCATTCTAAACTCCTAAATCTCCTTATCTCTTCCTCTCCTTTCATTTTGGGGGGAAGAAGGGCCATCTGTTAATCTGGTTTTTGGTAAATTTGTCTGAAACCATGACAGTTGGGAAGCATGCTCTGGTAGTACCTTGGAATCTGGAGAAGGCAAAATCAAGGATCCCCCATAGATTAAGTACTGAGTGGCAAAGAAACCATAAAGCCTTGGGCAAGAAGAAAACCAACACGTGGAAAGCACCCCAGGCCCACCTGCTGCAACAGACTCCTGATCTCTCTGCAGTAATGGGGAGCTGTGTAGTGTGTGAGTGTGAGCGTATGTGTACAAACATACAGCAGTTAGAAACATAGCATGATATTGAGCTTGTCTTACTAAAGAAACAAGTTTGAAATCCTCATTTGTATTACAACGGTCAGCCTCATGAAACCCACTTGGAAGGTTTCATGATATTCACCTCTAACAACTGATTTTCAGGTCACGGAATCATAGAATATCTCAACTTGGAACTGACCCATAAGGATCATCTAGTCCAACTCCCTGCTCCTTGCAGGACTATCTAAAACTAAACCACATGACTAAGATGCTCCTTGAACTCTGACAGGCTTGATGCCATGACCACTTCCCTGGGCAGCCTATTGCAACAGCTGACATCCTCTCAGTGAAGAACCTTTTGATAATGTCTAAGCTGAACTTCTCCTGATGCAGCATCATTCCATTTCCTCGTGTCTTACTGCTGGTCACCTGGTCACCAGAGAGAGGAGATGAGCACCTCCCCTTGTCGTATAATTGATGGAGGTGACTCAGAAACTAAAGTTACATTCACATTTTAAGACAAGGTACAGCATTGAAGAAAATTCGAGGGTAGAGTGCAGCTGATATGCAAGGAATGTATTCCACCATAGTTCCCTAGGCTGCATAACCTGCAATCTTAGAGTCAGCACATTCTAAGGTGGGAAAAAAGCAGCATGGAGAGCGGGGCAGTGTGAAGATAACGTAGCCAAACTCTACGTGTCAGCACAGGGAATGGCAACTTATGGTACTGTGAACACTGATGAGATGCATAGTTGTTACCCTGAGCCAATAGTTCCTTCTTTTTTTTTTGTAAAAATTATGTTCTTAGGTAGAACTTAGCTTATTATAATGTCATTATAAAACCAAAACACACCTTCATCCTAAAAGCTACCCACCTCCAAGATGCAACCACCCCTCACTGAGTCTGCACTCTGAATTTCTGCTAGTCTATACCTTTAAAGGCAAAGTGAGGAAATTTTACACCAATCATAAGAAGGGTATGGATGACTAGAGTCACTCAAGTTCCACCTGGAAGTTGAAAAATAATATAAAAATGGCTTAAGAATGGAGAGATGTTAGGGAAGATACCATTGCAGACAAGTCAGAACCTTCTCTTACTTCTGGGATCAGTCGATGGGCTGAGCTTCTCTTCATCCGCATAGGAATGCCTGCTGGGTGAGATCTGAACACGTGGTTATACCGAATGCTTCCTCAGAAAACTTAGAAACTTCTATATAGAGTTGATTTATGCTACTACATTATTCGCGTTGCTCTATGCTGCCATATTACATGCACATGCTTGCAGACAGGATACTATCACTGGCAATCCAAAAGAATCTGCCATTCTGTTGCCTCAATAAACTATTCACTAATCTAGCCACAAGAGTTCTTATTGAACATGACCAAACTCCTTAAATGTGGTCGTGTTAGTTCACTGAATGTGACCAGACTGAAAATTCATCCCACTATTTGTGTGTTCGTTACCATGGTAGTTCAATACATTGAATGCCAGACCTATAGTGCCAAATTTGGTAACACTCAGAATTTAAGCCCAGCCCAGCCGCCCCCAGCCCCTCTGATATCTGAGGACAACCTGAAATGCAAGGGGGTTTATTTTCTGCCAAATTCCTTTACCTTTTAACACAACACCCTCTCCACTGCCCCCCTTGAGGAAGTTGTAGACTGCGATGAGGTTGCCCCAGTCTTCTCCAAGCTGAACAAACCAAGTGACCTCAGCCACTCCTCGTAAGTCTTGTCCTTGAGGCCTTTCACATTTCCCAAGACTCACGTGAAGGCAAAAGGTCATGGTCTTGGTCCCCCTGCTCTGGACACACTCTAGCAGTTTGATGTCCTTCTACTGAGGTACCCAAAACTGCACACAGTACCTGAGATAGGGGTGCACCAGTGCAGTGTGGAGTGGGACAATCGCTTCCTTTCACCAGCTAGCTATGCTGTGCTGGATGCACCCTAGGACATAGTTGGCCCTTTTGGCTGCCAGGGGATACTGTTGGTTCTTATTCAACTTACCATCAACACAACCGTCTGTGGAATAATGACCAGGAGTGACTTAGAATTTAAACTTTAGAGTTGTTCACAAATTAAGGAATGGTATAACATCAAAGGAGCTCCCAGGATGGAGTACAGCTGTGGCTGGTATGCAAGGAATCCATTCCACAGTGTTCCCTGGAGAAAATCACTTGTGAAACAGCACAGGGTAGGGTGGAATGGGGTGAAGACCCTGTGGCCAGCTTCTGTGATACCACTAGAGAGATGGGAACTAGATGGTACTATGGAGCTGATAAGCTGCACATTTACCACCCTGGACCAACAGTCTGTCATATTTTGACAAAATGCTGTCCTTTGTGTGAACTTTGATCATTGTCATGTCATTATAATACCAAAACACACCTCCATCCCAAAGGCTACTCGCCTCCAAGGTGTGAACACTCCTCCCTGAGCCTGTGCCCTGAATTCTTCATAAACTATATCTTTAAATGTGAAGTGAGAGAACTTTACACCAATCATAGTAAAAGCAACTAGTCACCTCTATGGCTAGAGTCACTCAAGCTTCATCTTGAAGTTAAAAAAAAAAAAAAATTACTCAAGAAAGGGAGAATGTTAGGGAAGATATCCTAAGCAAGCCGGGAAAAACACCATCGTAAACTTCCTCCGACTTCTGGGATCAGTTGATAGGCTGAATGTCTCTTCCCCTACATTGGGACACCTTTGAGTAAGAATTCAGACTTTTCCCTGGGAAACTCGGGAATCTTTATGGAATTTGTTTTAATTTAACATATGTTACAGCCAGGCTGTATTATTTGTAATCTTGTTATTTACATGTGCTTTTGTAGGCGGTATATTTATCACTGGCAAACCAAAAGAACCTGTACTTCTGTTGCTTTATTAAACTAAACACTATTCGTTATGCAAGTCATACAAGTTTCTCGTTGGGTGTCACCAAACTCTCCAAGTATGACCATGTGAGTCCATGGAGTGTGACTGAGCTGAAATTGCGGTATGCTGTTTAGTGCATCTGAATCATGATAGTTCAATAAATGGAATGTGACCAGACTAACAGTGACAAATTATTGCCTGCCCTCCTCCTACCTCCATGCAACAACCCCCAGATCTCTTTCCGCAGGGCTGATCTCCAGCTTCTCATCTCCCAGTTTGTATGTACAATCAGGATTATTCCAACCCAGGTGGAGAAACCAACACTTGCTCATGTTAAATTTCATATGGCTGCTGATTGCCCAGGCTCTCTACTCTATCCATTTCTCTCTCTAATGCCTGTCTACACTCGAAGGACTCCACAACTCCTTCTAATTTAGTACCACAGGCAAACTTGCTTAATGTATGTTTGAGTCCTGTGACCAGATCATTTATAAAAACATTGAAGAGCGCTGGCTCTAAAAATGAGCCCTGGGGGACCCCACTGATGACTGGGTGCCAGCCTAATGTAACCCCTTTTCTTATTTCCCTTTGAGCCCAACCCACCAGCCAATTGCTCACCCAACCTATTAAGGACTTGTCTAGTTGTGTGCTGGACATTTTGTCCAGAAAGATACTATGAGACAGTGGGGCCATAATTCTCTGTTCCTGGTGCCACCTCAGTCTGAGCAGCCTTTTAATGCTTTCTTTTTCATGTTTTTTTCTAGTTTCTGTGATCTGTGGTCCCTTGTGCTTCCTTAAACCCTTCAGATTTATTGCTAATCATCCCTGGCAAATCATAATTTATATAACTAGTGCAGAGATAATCAGAGATAATTGGTCACCGTGCCTTACTCCACAGCTTTCTTAAGTGCAGCTTTGTTACATTGCCTACCCTGGTGCTTTTCAGATGTTAAATCAGCAATCTTCTGAATGTACTAAACCAACGAGTTGGTCTCTGTCTCACCACAAGAAATGCTAAATGTGTTGTGCTGGGAGTTGGGTTACTGTCCTGTTATGCCATGTGGTCTCATTTCCCCTTCTGTGGGTCTGCTGCCTCTGGCTATTCTTAGGTTTCCTCTTACACATGGGACCACAGAAGTTTATTAAGAGAAAATTTGAGTTTGGTTTGGATAAAATGGGCATGATGCATTGTTACCTAGGGTTGGTGGTTCACCTGGGTCACAGCACAAGCCTCACGTGGTTTTACTCAATAACCAGATAACAAGAAAATGAAGCCCTGTGACTGGTATTCCCAGCTCCTGGCACCTGGTACAGGATTGTGCCAGGACACGGTGACACCAGTTATGGAACAGCAAAGCATAACAGTGTGCGAGGTATTGTGGATGGCAAAACCCCTGATCCCTTGGTGGTCAGAGATGCCTCTTTTGATTGCTCACTCAACTCTTGCTCTGATTTTGGCCAACATACAGCTCTTACTAAGGCCTGATGCATTCTGGGAGCAGCACTTTTAGGTCAAAGCCAGAGCAACACTAGGACAAACTGGGCAGGAAAAGATAAAGATCATGACACAGCCATTACCACCCACAGCTTGCTGTCTCCTGCAGCCAAAATTCTTGCATATCGTTTTTCTGGCAGCATCTTCAGAATCCACTACTTTACAGCAGTGATAAAGATCATACTGAGAGGTCAAACTGAGAGGTCTAAATGCATCAGTTGATCCAAAAGGCTTTTGAAGTGGATTGCACTGTGGCAGATAAGGCCTTTGTATTTCCCAAGGTGGTACAGGCACAGGGAATGCTGGCACCCTTGCCGCTGGCTGGAGTACCAGCCTCCATCATTCTTCTTCCTCTGAAGGTTGAGTGGGTGACTCGTGTATTTCTAAAAGCCAGAGTCTAGATTATGATTATTGCATTGTGCACTGATTATCAAGAATTTGACCCGATCTGCAGAGGCTATAGGTGACTAAAAAGTCTAGTTAAATGAGATCTTAGGTAACAGGGATGCTATGCCAATTGCTAGAAATTCTGTGTAATGATAAGCTACACTGATTGCTAAAATCCTTATTAAATAGTAAAGCTCTAATTATAACCACGAACTTGTGGCCAGTTCTCACTCTACCATGGATCCTTACAAGGACCCGCCTGTCACAGCAGGGCTGGGTGACAGCTGGCCTGGAGCCAGGTGGTGACTTAGAAAGGGAAAACAAAAGCACAGCATTGACTCAGCAACGCTTCCCAAGACTCACGTGAAGGTAAAAGGTCACAGTAACTGTTGACTCTGAAAGGTTATACATACACGGGCAATCCAAAAGCAGTTTGCTCTCCGCAGTAAAGGGGAACTCGAGACATACGGAGAGGATTCGGCAGCTGCCATGTCTGTCGTTGCATGCCAGTCCCCTCATCCTACACGTCACACCAGCCTGCTTGGAAACACGCTGACACTTGTGCAAGTGTCAGCTCATTTATAATGCTTAATAAAAATTACTTTCCCCGCCAAAACCCTTCTATGACGAGGTTTGCTCTCCCAGCTGCTGCTCAGGACACATAACTTCAGGCAAGACCTATTCAGCGTAGGCTTGTCACCAGTTTAAAACTTCGACCTTTTAAACGGGTGGTAGCCTTTTGGTAATTTTTGTGATGCACAATTTACCTGTAAGCACTGCATTGCCTACATATAATTTCTTTGCGTGTTAAACAACCACCTTTCACACCCATCCACCAATTTTTTACTACAGAGTGTTATAAGTGAATCAAGACACTTGAGGCCCAAATCAAATCAATTAACTGTGAGAGGAAGGTAACCCT
>VXBW01004664.1:4362-17396 GCA_013400375.1 Thinocorus orbignyianus
CATGTCATTCCCTCCCCTCCCCTCCCCCATCCCGGTGGCACTCACTTGTTGACGTTGCGTTTGAGGTTCTCCAGCTGCTGCCGCTCGGGGGCTGTGATCATCTCCTCGATCTCCTGCAGCTGGGCCTCCTCGGCGCCGGTGGCCTGCATGGAGGCCAGGATGGCCTCCACCCGCTGGGACTTCTCCAGCAGCCTCCTTTGGGACACAGGTGACAGGAGGACGGTGTCTCCTCCCAAACCCACCCACCCACACGTCCCGGTGCCGCCTGGGCTCCACACTCACTTGTTCTCCTTGGTCTCATACTGGCGCCGTTCCATCAGGTTGGCNCCATCAGGTTGGCCACGCTCTGTGGGGAAGAAAGAGAAAAGGGGTGGGGGGGAGAGTCAGAAAACCCCCAAATGGGTGGTGACATGAGGACATTGCTGCTGTCACCCCTGCTGGTACCACCCAGCAGAGTCCCCAGGGTGGAGGAGATGCTGTTCCACCAGGCCACATTGCTCCCGGGGCTGGGGGAGAGCAGGGAATGGCCCAACGGCCACTTTGGTGGTGGAGAGGAAGGAGAACCACATGTGGTGGAGGAGGAGAAGAACCACGTGTGGTGGTGGTGGTGCTGGAGAAGGAGAAGCATGCACACTGGTGGTGATGGTGATGATGGTGCTGGAGAGCAGCCACTGGGCTCCACCGCCTGGAGTAGGCGTGGACCCAGGGGGACCTGGCTTTGCTCCCAGTTTGGGAACACAGGCACGGGTGGAGGCCACGGCAGGGCTCAGGCTGGGACCGGTGGCGTTTGGGGACAGGCAGAGTGAGCAACGTCCCCAGCAGGGCTCAGGAAGCCCCCGTGGAGGTGGTGGGGCTGTACCTTGTAGCACCTGTGCAGGAGCATCCGCGCCGAGGACGGGACGTTCACCGTGTAGAGGTAGAAGGTGCGGGATGGCGCGTGGTCTGGAGTCTTGGGAATCTCCTGCCAGTGGGTGAGAGAAGGAGGAGGAGGACTTTGAGCAACCTGCTCTAGGGAGAGGTGTCCCTGCCCAGGGCAGGGGGGTTGGAACTTGATGATCTTGAAGGTCCCTTCCAACCCAAACCATTCCGTGACTCCGTGACTCCCCCCAGCAGCACAGCCCCCCGCGGGGCTGGGGCAGAGCCACCGTCCCACCCACCGTTGTCCCTGATTTCTCCCCGAGAACCACCCCTCACCTGCAGGGAGACAAAATTCTCTGAGAGCATTTTGTAGAGCATCTCCTTGGCTTCCTTGGCTGGGATCATGGCAAAATCCTCCACCTGCTTCTGCTCCAGGTGCTTCTTCCGCAGGAGCAGGCGGAAAATCCTGGCGCAGCGGGAACCAAACCTGAGAGGGAGACAAGTTACCACCCGGAGGCGAGAACAGCTCCAGAAATCTTCCAGATCACTGGGGTTTTCTCTTTACCTCTCCTCCACAATGGACTCCAGCGTTGCTGTGGCCAGTGACGCCAGGGCCTTGTGAAGATCTGGAGGAGATGAGGGTCAAGGACGGACAGTGACACTCAGGGAGGGTTTCCCACGCTGGGAAAGGCCAGGGCGGGTGGTCCCGCACAAAGGATACTGAGGGTGTACGTGCCCCCGCCGCTGTCCCCGGATTTCCCCACGAACTCCAGCTGCCAGGAGAAACACAGAGCCCAGCACATCCCAAAGTCACCAAAAATCTTAACAGGTAGTACATCCATTTGATGACACAAATATACACATCATAGAATCACAGAATGGTCAGAGTTGGAAGGGACCTAAAGATCATCCAGTTCCAACCCCCCTGCCCTGGACAGGGACACCTCTCCCTAGAGCAGGTTGCTCCAAGCCCCATCCAGCCTGGCCTTAAACACTTCCAGGGATGGGGCATCAACAACTTCCCTGGGCAACCTGTTCCAGTGCCTCACCACCCTCACAGCAAAGAACTTCTTCCTAAGATCTCATCTCAATCTCCCCTCTTCCAATTTCAAACCCTTCCCCCTCGTCCTGTCACTAGACTTCCTGACCAAGAGTCCCTCCCCAGCTCTCCTGGAGCTCCCTTCACATCCTGGAAGGCTGCTCCAAGGTCTCCCCGGAGCCTTCTCTTCTCCAGGCTGAACAGCCCCAGCTCTCTCAGCCTGTCCTCACAGCAGAGCTGCTCCAGCCTCTGAGCATCTTGGCGACCCTGTGCTGGACCAGTCTCCGATCTGAACATCCTCAGAGCACTGCAGATGTTTTTAACACTTTTAAATATTGGTAGAAAAGTAAGTTTTCCCTGGGTCCGAGCTCTCCCCAGCGAGGAGCTGCCAACCATTTAACCACCTTCCACAAACTGAGCTCCTGGGGGAAGGACCATCAGGGGTTCCTCACCGGGTCGTCTGCCAAGAGGGTGAGATACTGGTCCAGAACCTGCTTCACGATGTTGTACCCAGCTGGGAGAGACCTGAAGATCTACAGAAGAAAAAAAGTGGGAGTAAAATGGAATAAGAGGCTTTTTTTTTAAAATCTACAGGGTTTTTTTGCCAAAAGTGGAGGAGAAAAGTTTTGGGGGCAGGAACCCACCTCGTTGGAGGAGAGGGGTTGGGTGTAGGGCGCGCTGGAGGACGTGGTGACTTCGCTCATCCGCAGCATCGTCCGCACTATTTCACTGCTGGTCTGGGGTCGGGGTGGGAAGAAAACAGCCACTGAGGTGGGAAAACCTCTGTCCTGGGCTCTTCCTGCAGCAGGAACCCAGCAGGGCCCATCCCCGGGGCAGGGATTGAATGCCCCCACCGTGGTCACAGCTCACGGAGGGGTGGGAGGGCTCGGACCTGGTCCATGCGGTTCGCCACGGCGCTGACAATGCCCTGGTCTCGGAAGTGCTGGTGGAAGCGGTCAATGTTGACTTGCCAGTAAATGCCATCGTCGGGTGGGGGCTGTGGGGTGGACAGGGAGAAGGAGAGGAGCCCCAGAAGAGAGGGAGCCCCAGAACTGAGGGAAAAGGAGCCCCAAAACAGAGGGAAAGGGAGCCCCAAAACTCCTTGTTTGGTTTCCCCAGGAGAAAGCGTCTGGGAAGATGCTGGATCCCTCGAGCTCGTGAGCCCAGAGGAGGAGGAGGAAGCTCAGCCCTTGGCTGAGGGAACAGAGGAGTGTCCCCAGCAAAGCTCCACGTGGGACACAGGTATGGTCCTGCCCCGGGGAGCTGAGGGTGACATTGCTTCCGTACCTCTGAGCTTTCTCCATCTTGCTTCTGCTTTTTAGCCTTGGGTTCATCCTCCTCTTCCTCGTCACACGATCGTCTCCGCTTCCCTTTCCCTGCCAAGCAAAGATGATGGCAGCTGCTTGAAAAAACACGCTTGTCACGGTCCTGGGTGAAGAGCACGTGGCCAAGTGCTCCCCAAACACCCCACCAAGCACCCCAGGGCAACCCCGGGAGGCAGCTCACCCGTCAGGTTCAGCCTGGGCACCACGTACATGTCCTTCTCGCTGATGACCAGCGTGGGGGCAGAGGGAGGGGGCGCATCGGGACTCTCCGGGGTTTCAGGGACCAGTGGGCACCTCTGCACGAAGTGGGTGTCTGCCAGGCGCACAAAGGTGCTGGAGACATCAACGTAATCCATGGTCTTCCCGTCTGGAGGAAGAAGAGAGGTGGCAGCGTCAAGCTCCGGGTTGCTCCTGTGGCTCCAGAGGGGGAGGTGAGGCCCCAGTCTGCGCGGAACAAGCTGCTCAGGGGCTGTTTTGGGGTGGGGAGGGCAGCATTCCTCACCCCTCTGCCAACCAGCCCACTTTGGGTGGCTCCTTCTCCAAGTTCACAGCCAGTTTTCCCTCTCAGTGCAGCCCAAAGAGCCTCCAGGCCCACATTCACCAAGCAAAGAACAGCCTCCGGAAAATACCGCCACTCCTTCCGCTCCCAGATCCTGGGGTTCTTGTTGTTTGGTTTTTTTAAGGAGAGGGAATTCTCACCTTCCATGGTCTCAGTCAGCCTGTCGGCCACCTTCTTCACCACGGCACTCATCGTCATCTGGCCGTTGAGGAGCAGCTCCTCCACAATGAGCTCGCCCGTGTCTCCGTAGAGGGTCTTGGCGGTGTAGATGTAGCGCGGGTAGCGCAGGATCCTCAGCACCCGCCGGCACCGGGCCTCGTACTCCACGAACCCCCGCTTCTGCAGCTGGAACCTCACCAGGTTGTGCTGGATGAGGACGCAGAGGGCCTTCTTAACCTGCTCGGGGCAGAGCGGGGCTCAGTTACCTGACAGAGAGCCCCACACTGTGCAGCCACCAGTTTTTGACCCTCCACCAGCTTGTTCCCTATGGGTCAGCTCCATCCCTCTGGACTCTGCTCCCTGCTGTTGCTGGGGCTGTTCAGCCTGGAGAAGAGAAGGCTCCGGGGAGATCTTGGAGCAGCCTTCCAGGATCTGAAGGGAGCTCCAGGAGAGCTGGGGAGGGACTCTTGGNATGGAAAAGTCAGAGTTACTTTAATCCTTTCCAGACTGCTTCTCAACCATCTCTCTCTCGTTTCAGAAAACCAACCAGGGAGGTCATCCTCCCCCTCTGCTCTGCCTTGGGAAGGCCCCATCTGGAGCACTGGGTCCAGTTTTGGGCTCCCCAGTTCCAGGACAGGGAACTGCTGGAGAGGGGAGAGCAGAGGGCTACAAAGACGAGGAGGAGCCTGGAGCATCTCTCTTATGAGGAAAAGCTGAGGGACTTCGGGCTCTTTAGTCCAGAGAAAAGAAGGCTGAGGGGGAATCAGATCAACAGCTGTAACTGAAGGGGTGGGTGTCAGGAGGGTGGGACCAGTCTTTTTTCATCTGACAGGGCAAGAGGGAACAGGCACAAACTTGAAGATGAGAAGTTCTATCTAAACACAATGAGGAATTTCTTTACTTTGAGGGTGGCAGAGTCCTAGAACAGGCTGTCCAGAGAGGTGGGGGAGTCTCCACCCCTGGAGACATTCAAACCCCACCTGGGCACATTCCTGTGTGACCTGCTCTGGGTGCCCCTGCTCCGGCAGGAGGTGGGATGAGATGATCTCCGGGCATCCCTTCTGACCCCGCCTCACCCTGTGATTCTGTAGCACGATTTACTTTACAAGCAGCAAGGGGCTACTTGTCCTTCCCAAGGTTTTCCTACTCCTTTAGGAGCAGCAGCAGTGGTGGCTGGCAGACGGGGCTGATACCCCAGGGCAGTCCAGGCTGTGTTATCTCACCAAGGCTCTGGCCACCCCAGGTGGGTTTGGGACATACCTGATCCAGCACCAGCCCCGTCTCATTGACGATCATCCGCAGCGGCTGGGGCCCCGTCCTGATCAGGTAAGTCCCGATCTTCTCCACGATCTCCCCAAAATGTTCTTGCAGCAGGAGGGAACACAGCTTTATTTCCGCCTGAGTCATCTTGAGGGCAGATTAAACCACCTGCTGGTGCTGGGGAAGAGCACTGGGATTATTATGGGTCTTTTGGGGGGGCCAGAAGGATGGGGGGCACTCAGGGAACCCCATTTGTGCTCCCTCCAAAACTGGAGATCTGGTGGGAGACACAGCCTTGAGTGAAAGCAGTCCCTGGCGCTGCAGTGGGGGTAAGATGGAGAGGGGACGGACACTGTGGCACACAGCTGGTCCCACTGTCCCCTCTCGGGGACAGCAGCCTTGTCACAGAGGTCCCTGTGTCCCCTCTCAGGGGATGGCAGTCTTGTCGGAGAGTCCTTGTCCCTGTCACAGGGGGTTCCTGGTCCGTGGGCTCCCCCCACCCAATGGGTAGCCACGTCAGGGGGATCGGGGTCCCTTGTGTCCCCCTCTCCGATGCAGTGTAACCCCAATCCTCCCAAGGGCTGGGGACGGTTTCAGAGGGGGGGCAGCCGAAGGGCGCTCGCCAGGCTCCCACTTACCCAGGCCCGGCCTAGGCCCATGCAGCCGCCATAGCAACCGGCACTTCCGGTTCACCGCCCACTACTTCCGCCCAGCACGGCCGTGCATGGCTGGCCGCTGGAGGACCGGGGCAGGCGGCGCTCTGCCCACGCCGTCTCGTCGGGCCGAGGCGATGCTCTATCCACGCGACTCGCTGCTCGGCCGGGAGCAGACGAGAAGCCCGGAAGTTTAAGGCTAGGGAGGGGCGTCCTTTGGAGGACGCTCTGTTCGCTGGGCGGCCGCCTCGCTGTCCCGGCGGAGGACTGACGGCAGGGAGCCGGCGGAGGCGGCGAGAGAAGATGGCGGAGGCCTCGGCGGCGGCCGCCGTGCCCCAGCACCGCTTCTTCTGCCACAGCTGCAAGGGCGAGGTCAGCCCCAAGCTGCCGGTAAGCGCCGGGGCTGCGGGGGGGCGGTGGGTGGCGCTGGGCCGGACCCGGCTGAGGGGGCTCCCTGCCCCTCGGAGGGGGCCCTGGCTGGGGCTCGGCCTGGAGGGAAGGGTTTGTCCGCCCGAAAGGCCGCGGGCAGGGCTGGCTCCCCCTCCCCCAACCCCCTTTCTGACCTGTGGGGAAGGGCAGCCCACCCCCCCAGTGCCCTTCCCGGCCTCCGTGGAAGAGTGTTCCCCTGGAGCCCCGCACACGGGGGGTGCCCCTCGTTGCCTGGCTGACCCCTGCAGAGAAGGGGTGACCCCCAGAGCCCCCCTAGGAAAGGCATAAAGGCCATGGTTTAGGGGTGACACCCCCCTCCCCAGGCCCTGATCAGAGGGGTGAGCTCTCAAATCCTGCTGAGCCTTGTGGGGGCAGGGTGGCTGCCCAGCCCTGAGGGGGGCAGTGACACCTTCCCCCCCTGCCCGGAGCTCTGGGCTGACCCACACACCGACATCCCTCGGGCTGTGGGACAGGGGGTTGCTCCTCGGAGCCTTTTGGGAAGCGCTGCCATCCCTGTGGAAGGCTGCAGAGAGCAGCTGAGGGGCTGTGTGTGCTCCCCTCCCAGGGGGGACCCCCTGGTTGAGCCCACAAGGGGGTTCCTCATCACTGCTGACCCTCTGGGTGAGGGGACCCCCCCCAACCCCGAGGAACCAAGCCCCCCGTATTTGGGGATCTCAGCCGGGGAGCAGGGAGGTGACAAATCCCTGTGACCCCTCAGCAAAGCAGCTCAGAGCGTGTGTGCTGGTGGGACTTGAATGTGCCCTCCCATTTTGGGGGCTTGGAGGAGGGAAGGCTGGGCTTGGGGGTGTTTGGAGGGGCAGGACTGGGCTGATGCAGTGGGTTCCCCACGGTGCTGGGGATCGTCCCAGTGAGCAGGCTGGGAAGGGGGAGGGGTAGAGGTAGGACTTGGGGGTGCGTGTGGGGCAGGAGGTGAAGGGGGCAGCCCCCTTCATCCTGGCTGAGCGTCCTGGCTGCGGGGGGATGGCTCAGCCCCCGATCCCGTGGGCTGCAGCTGTGGCTGAGTGGGATTCAGGCACTGCCCTTGTTCTCTTACTGGTTGGGGAGTGGATCTCCTGTCACTGCGGGTGTCCTGGGTTCTGCAGGCAGGGACTTAGCACCTGCATTAACCCAAAAACTTCATTCCTGAGCTGTGAGGTGAGAGTTTTCCCTGCTCCTTCGCTGCCCAATGATGTTGGAGCCTTCTCTGTCACCAGAACAGGAGCGAGGACGTGCCCAGAGCCCTTGGGCACCGAATTGCTTCCCTCATTGCTGTCAAATGCAGGTGAACACAGGGATGCAGCCCCTTGGCAGCAAGAGGGGTCTCCAATACCACCTGGATCCAGCCAGGGCCTGGGTGCAGTCTCCAGCAGGGGCTTCTGCAGGCAGGAGTAGCCCCCCCAGGGCTTGCCATGGTCTGATGGGGTGGGAGGGGGATATCTGCATCTTGCTCCATCCCAGCTCCTCTGCTCTGGAGCCAGTGGTTTCACCTTTAGGTGCTTCTCTTCCCTCTTGTTTCCCAGATCTTGTTCCTCTCTCTTTATACACCGTTTCCATCCATCACTGACTCCAGAACTTTACCCTCCAGTGTACAAAATGTACTTTGTTAAAAGAATTACAGTCCAAAACCTGTTCCAGCTCCATCCATCCCCAAGATTTGGGCTTTCCTGTTGCCTCAGTAATTCCCCTTGTTCGTTCTGGGAGTAAAATTCCAGGTCTGCGCCACAAAACACCTTCCCATCAAACCTCCACAGAGGTTTTTCCTTTGCTTTGGTCCAGCTCAAAAGGTTTCCTTCACTTCTAAGTCAGGAGCCCAGATGGACCCAGGTCCCTTCTGTTTTGCGTGGGCATTTAGCAGCCTTCCAGGATGTGAANACCATTCTGTGATTCTGTGATTAAAGAGGTCACTGCCTGCTCTGCCTGGGGGTGCCTTGCCCAGCTCTCGCCGCGTGTCTTGCTCCAGTTTCTATTTCAAGAGCGCCCAGAAACCCAGGTGAGGGCTGAGGCCTCGTTGGAGGCTGTTGTTTTCCCTCTCCTGCCGGGCTCCACTCCCGTTCCCTTTGGAAACTGCTGGATTTCGGTGGGGACGAGCGTCATGAGGGTTTTTGGTGGCTCTAGAAATGCAGGTTGTGTGCTCTGGGTATTGAAATGTCTGTTTGGAGCTTGTGCCTGCACAGGTCATGAAACACTTTGCTCTTTTGAGATCTCTTGTTGTCTTCCAGCCCGGCCCTGAGGTGGGGTAACCTGCTGGGGACTGGCAGTTGTCCCCAAACCAGTTCCTTCACATCATCCCTTTGAAGGAGAACGTAACCAGAACTTCCTATGCCTGTCTCTGGCTCAGCTGGGAGAGGCTTTTGCAACCTCCCCTCGGTGCCCAGAAGTGCTTTGAGGAGGGAGGCTGCTGCGTTGGGTGTCTGCTGTCCCCCTTGCTTGGGGGGTGTCACCTGGACCCCCAGCTTTGGGGAGGAGGTGGCCATGGGGCTGCTCTGCCCACGTTCACGGTGGGGTGACCTTGGGAGCTGCTTTTGCTGATTTCCTTTGGCCTGTCCCCCCCGGAGGGTCCCCTCGTGGCTACGTGGAGTCACCCTCCCTCACAGGAGGAGCACAGGCGATGTGCACCCCAGTCTGACCCAGCACTGGTTTCTTTTGGGCCAGTAACTCTGTGCCTCAGTTTCCCTCCAGCAGAGCAATTACTGGCTCAGTTGCAGGGGGAGGATCTGCAGAACCGAAAGCCATAAATTAGGACAAGCTGGACCCGTTTGCTGGGACCAGGATGTGACCTCTTTTTCTCTCCCCCCAGACAGGTGACTTCTTTCCCCATCTCTGCAAAAACGTGACAAACTGCTGAGTGCTCTGGTGGGGTTTTTTAACTGCTTTCAGCAGGATAATGGCAACCTCAACTGAAACCCTGGCTGTGGGTTGTCCAGGAGGTTGTTCTTCATACTGACCCCCGCGTATGGAGCTCCAGGAGGATCTGCTCACGGGGCAAGATTGGGAGGTGCTGTTGCTGGGACCTGGTGAGGGCTCCCAGCAGGAGGGGTTTAGGTGCAGCAGTTGTTCTTGGTGGAGTTGCCATGTCTTAGAATCACAGAATGGTCAGAGTTGGAAGGGGCCTTCAAGATCATCAAGTTCCAACCCCCCTGCCCTGGGCAGGGACACCTCCCACCACACCAGGTTGCTCCAAGCCCCATCCAGCCTGGCCTTAAACACTTCCAGGGATGGGGCATCAACAACTTCCCTGGACAACCTGTTCCAGNCTTTCCTCCCTGGAAAGGCTTTTTCTTTGCACCACGGCTGGATCCTGCTTGAAGAATGAGGTCTTTGTGCTCCCCCTGGTTACGGTGGTGATTTTGGGGACATGGGCACCCCCAAGCTCGCTCTGTGCAGGAGGTGCCAGCAGATACCAGGGATCCCTTGTGCACCCCTAAACCTCTCACAGAAAGCAGGGAGAAGGAAGGGCTCGTGCAGCTCCGTGCACGTGGTGGCTCCGCAGTGTCCCACCCACCTCCCCTCGTCTGTGCTGGTTTCCCTTCTCCCTCCCCCCTGTTGCTATTTATCTCCAATGCCATTTTTATCCCTCTTCAGACTCTGACTCTACATTCAAACTTCTGGGAAAGATGCTGGTAATTTCCATACAGGCTATCACAGAAAAAAAAAAAGCAACATTCAAAAACTTCCAGAAACACATCCGAGCCGCAGTGTCCCCGATGGCGCGTCCCGCTGCTAAGTTTAGAGAGGGGAAAAAAAAATATCGTCTTTCTAACATGGTCATTTTGACAAGGAAAATGCTGGAAATCCCTGGCAATCCCAGGCACAAATCCAGGTTGGGCAGAGAATGGCTGGAGAGCAGCCCTGAGGAGAAGGACTTGGGAGGGCTCCTGGATGAGAAGCTCCCCAGGAGCCGGCAGTGCGCGCTGGCAGCCCAGAAACCAACCCCAGCCTGGGCTGCAGCAAAAGAGGAGGGGATTCTCCCCCTCTGCTCTGAGCTCCTGAGACCCCACCTGGAGTCCTGTGTCCAGCTCTGGAGTCCTCAACACAGAAAGGACATGGAACTGTTGGAGCAGGGCCACCAAGATGCTGGGAGGGCTGGAGCAGCTCTGCTGCGAGGACAGGCTGAGAGAGCTGGGGCTGTTCACCCCCCACTGTGTTTTTCTTCATCCCTGAATCTTATGTGCCATTCCCAGGGAAATTCAGAATCTGTGGGAAAACACCCAAGAGCTGTACAGGGCCTGGATGGGGAAGCAAAGCTTGTGTTTTCATGAAGGAAAAAAGATGGGGGTGAATTTGGAGATGCCTCCGCCAAGAGGGGTTGTGTTACGGGCCTGGGAGGTGTCTCACCTGCAGCCCAGCTCTGGTGACACTGCACTGGGAATTCGATCGGATCCTGGAGCTCGGCAGGGCATTGGGAATTCAGAGGAGGAGCTGGGTTGTGTGTGAAGGACCTGGTGTGTCTCTTATCTTTCCTCTTCCTTGTCTGGCCCTGGGTCTGGGCAGCGGGATTGGACACGGACAGCTGGAGGATGATTCCTGGGATGCTGGGAAGGTTTTAATCTGTGGTCTGGGAACTGTGAGTGAAGAAAGCAACACTCTTATCAGGAAGCTTTATTTTTGGACCCAGAACCCACAAATCACAGGCTGGAAAATCACTGCCTGGAGCGTGGGTTTTGGGGAGGGCTCTGTCTCCTGCCATGGGGCAGGAAGAGAGGATCTGGAGGTAACGTTTTGGTTTTGCCCTAAATTGAGGCAGACACGCAGTTCTGGGACAAAATAAGACTGAAACCTGAGGAACTTTTCTCCTCTAAATGAATCTTCCCCACCGCTCCTAAAAGCTCCTGCTGCCTCCGTGCTTCCCTGGGAGCAGCTTTTCCATCTGCTGGTGCCAAACCTGGGATCACTGTGTGGTCGTGGCTTCTCTGTTCCGCAGCTGTCGGTTGGGGTTAAGAACTTCTGCTGTAACCACCAGGCTTTGGAATCCTCTTAATGAAACCAAAACTCTGGTCTTCCAGGGAGCTGGAGCTTAGGAATCCACGTTGTGCTCCTGGGACTCTCACTTTTTGAAGCTGTTTTTCCCGAAATGGCAAGTTTGGTGGCTACAACCAGTTTTCTCTGTTTCCGCAGGAATACACTTGCCCAAGGTGTGAATCTGGCTTTATTGAAGAAGTCACAGATGATTCCAGGTAATGTAGCCATGGATGTGCCACTTGTTCTGCCAGATGCTCACGTTTCTTCTGGTTTTATAAGGTACCTGATGTAAAGCTGCTAAAAACTGTGGCCAACAGGGACAGGCTGAGAGATCTGGGGCTGTTCAGCCTGGAGAAGAGAAGGCTCCGGGGAGACCTTGGAGCAGCCTTCCAGGATCTGAAGGGAGCTCCAGGAGAGCTGGGGAGGGACTCTTGGTCAGGAAGCCTAGTGACAGGATGAGGGGGAATGGTTTGAAATTGGAAGAGGGGAGATTGAGATGAGATCTTAGGAAGAAGTTCTTTGCTGTGAGGGTGGTGAGGCACTGGAACAGGTTGCCCAGGGAAGTTGTTGCTGCCCCATCCCTGGAAGTGTTGAAGGCCAGGCTGGATGGGGCTTGGAGCAACCTGCTCTAGGGAGAGGTGTCCCTGCCCAGGGCAGGGGGGTTGGAACTGGATGATCTTGAAGGTCCCTTCCAACTCTGACCATTCTGTGATAAGTCTGTCATGCTCCCGTTTGCTCCCGTCTGTGTTTGCCCCGGGGGGTGACACTCACTCTCTTGTTTCCTTCCAGTTTCCTAGATGGCAGCGGCGTAGACGACGGCCCATCCACACAGTTTGCAGAGGTGAGTCTTGCTCACTTGCTTTTGTTTTTCCACACTGGCTGTGAGGAGGTTCTCAGTTACAGCTCCAGGTGCAAGCTGTGCAGGCACCTCCCCTTGCTGCCTTGGAAAAAGGACAGTTGATCTTCTGAGGAGTTTTCAGGAACTTGGCAGGGTTTGAGGAGACTGTTGACGCTGCCAGCAGTTTGCTCACTGGGCTGGGCAGGAAAAGAGGGAAAGACACCCTGGCCCCTGGTGCTGGCAGCTGCTGGACATGTGTCAGTGATGCTCAGCCATCACACACCAGGGGAGGGTGTTTCCTGACTGCCCTTTCTTCCTTGCTCCTTGCTGCTCCCAGTGCTACCAGAACCACAACTTTCTAAAAAGTCCAAATTCTTAATAAAAAGCCCCTGTGCTGCAATTCAGTTGCGTGGAGCTCCCAGCAGGGGCTGAAAACATCTTTCTTACCCCGTTACCTAAAGTCTCAAACTCAAACTCTGCAAATACTCACCCTCAGCTCATGCTGTGGCCTCTTCTGAGTCACCCTGGGCTCTGGCTGCGGTGGCAGTTTCATCTTCCAGAGCCCAGGAAAGGCTCTTTGGGCTCTGATCACAGGCTCCGTTCCTCAGGGCTCTATTTCCCTTCAGAAAAACAGATGGGAATAAAATTCCTCTGCGTCTCCTCTGCCCTCAGGCCTTGTTCAGGGATCAGGTTGTTCATTTACTCAGTTATTGAGGAGTTTAACTGTTCTTGGTCCTGCCAGAAGAACTCCCTGTTGCCCAGGGTCACAGCTCCTCGGCCATGGTTATCGCTGGGTGGATTCAGCTGCAGCAAAGCCACTGCCTTGGGTGCCAGAAGCAGGGCCACCAGAGAGCTGGAATTCCTCCATGGCTTTGCATTTCGGATCTGGATCCCTCCTGTTTCCCTCTCCTCCCCTCTTCAGCTGGATCCGTCCCAGAAAGCCAACCGTATCCTA
>VXBW01004665.1:15283-28207 GCA_013400375.1 Thinocorus orbignyianus
TGTGTCGGTGTCGGGGTGTCGGGGTGTGGGTGGTGATGGGTTGAACTTGTCATGGGGGGGTTGGGGGTGTCAGGTGGGGGCCGCTGCCTTTCCCAGCTGGGATTTGGCAGGCTACAGCCGCTGCTGTGGCTTGAGGCGGGGGGTGGGGAACNGAGGATGTTGCCCCGATTCCCACTCGTTCTGGCAGGGAAGGGGCCAGGATTTGCTCGCTGGGAGGTGGCTCACACTAACGGCATTTTATTCCCCCCCTCGCTGGCCCTGGCTGCCCACAGGCGATGGTAAGTGCCCCCCACCCTGCCCTCCTGGGGGTCTCAGAGAGGCTTTGATCTGGGAACGCTGCAGGCCCCTGAACTGGTTCCAGTCCCGGTGCTCAGCAGGGGAAGCACCTTGCAGTGCTGGTGTCACTGGGAGCTGGGCTATCCCCACTGCCACCCCATTGCAGCCAGTGCCCACCCCTGTCTGGGATGAGGGTCCATCCCAGGTGTTTTATGGTCACTGAGACCCCAGAGGTGTGTGGGAGGGACACCCTGTGCTCTGCTGGATCTGGGAACTGTGTTTCTTTCTCACAGTCCCTGGTCCAGTCCAGGAAAGCGGGAATCACATCCGCGCTGGCCTCGAGCACCTTGAACAACGAGGAGCTGGTAGGTGCTGGGGTTGCTGGGGGCGGTGGTGGTGGGAGGGCTGAGCCCCAGCCAGCTGGGCCAGCAATGGGGATGTGGGGTCTGTGCCACACCGGCATCTTCCTCTGGTGATGCCAGAGCAGCCGAGGATGCCAGTTGCTGCACCTGGGGATGGCCGTGGTTGTCCTTTGCCCTGCTTGTCCTCGCCCAGTGGTGACATTGCGTGAGGCCCAGCACCCGTGGACGGGGCCTGTGCACTGTCCTGAGCTTTTCTCCCCTTCTCCCTTCCCTCCTTGCACAGAAAAACCATGTTTACAAGAAGACCCTGCAAGCCTTAGTGTACCCCATCTCCTGCACGACGCCCCACAACTTTGAGGTGTGGACGGCCACCACCCCCACCTACTGCTACGAGTGCGAGGGGCTGCTCTGGGGCATCGCCCGGCAGGGCATGCGCTGCGCCGAGTGTGGCGTCAAGTGCCACGAGAAGTGCCAGGACCTGCTCAATGCCGACTGCCTGCAGAGTAAGGAGCCCAGTGCCCACAGCTTCATCCCTCCTGGCTTTGGAGAGGAGGATGGAGCCGCTCTGGGGAGAGCTTGTGCCTGGAGGGAAGGGGTGGGCAGGGAAGGCCTGTCCTGGGCAGGGTATAGACCCCTCCAGGTTTGAGTTCGTTCATGCACGGTGGGCTTGGGGAGCTCTTGGCTCCCTCCTGGATGCCGCCTGCTCCCACCGCCTCACCCATGACTGTCCTCTCCCAGGGGCAGCAGAGAAGAGCTCCAAGCATGGAGCAGAGGACCGGACCCAGAACATCATCATGGTGCTCAAGGACCGCATGAAGATCCGGGAGCGCAACAAGCCCGAGATATTTGAGCTGATCCAGGAGGTGTTTGGGGTCACCAAGTCCACGCACACTCAGCAGATGAAGGCAGTGAAGCAGAGTGTCCTGGATGGCACCTCCAAATGGTCGGCCAAGATCAGCATCACAGGTAGGCGCTGGCTGTGTGTGGCACCATGTGCCACAGGGGACCCTGTGGCTGTCCCCTTGTGCAGGGGTACCCTGTGTTCCAGCTGCCATCCTGCCAAAGGGTCTCCAGCCCCTGGGGCTCTGCCAGGGCACATGAGGTTGCTGGTTTGAGGGACCTCAGTGTGGCTCTAGCACTGACTCCTCTCTCTGTTCTCTCCGCTGTGTCCCTCCTGTGTGTGCTGTGCCATGCCACGCTGTGTTGTGCCATCCTGTGCTGTGCCACGCTGTGCCGTGCCATCCCGCGCTGCAGTCGTCTGTGCCCAGGGCCTGCAAGCAAAAGACAAGACGGGTTCCAGTGACCCCTATGTCACTGTCCAGGTTGGAAAGACCAAAAAAAGGACTAAAACTATCTACGGCAATCTCAACCCGGTCTGGGAGGAGAATTTCCATTTGTAAGTTCCCCCCGCCCCGGCCCCTCCGGCCCCTTTCCTGGCAACTCGTGGTCATGCTGGGTGATGGGGAGCCAGATGGGGCCTCATCCTGCCCCAGTTGAGGGTGGAGGGGGGCTGCTGGGATCACTGGGAGTGCTGGTTTTGGGCCATGGAGGGTTTGGCTCCTGGCAAGGGGAACTGATCTAGGCCATACTGGGGCTACCTGGGCATGGTGCTGAGCCCTGCTGAGTTCACTGGGGAGGGTTGGTGGCCCCGTGTCCGCTCTCTTCCTCATTTCCTGCTTGGTGCTGGGATGATCCCTCTTGTTTAGGGAAGGAGAGGCTGGAGAGAGCCTACTGAGAAGGATTCCCCTACTCATCCCGGGGCTTCCCTCTTCTCCTCTCCCCAGTGAGTGCCATAACTCCTCCGACCGCATCAAGGTCCGAGTCTGGGATGAAGATGACGACATCAAGTCCCGCGTCAAGCAGCGCTTCAAGAGAGAATCCGATGACTTCCTGGGCCAGACGATCATCGAGGTCCGGACCCTGAGCGGGGAAATGGACGTCTGGTACAACCTCGGTAACCAGCTGCCCTGGCACGGCCCGCTTGGGCTGGGACCCCCACCCCTTCACTGCCAGGGGTCGTGCTGCCAGCCCGGGTGGGGAGGCCGTTTCAGCACAATTAGTGCAGGGTCTGCTGTTGAAAACACTAAATATTGAAAGCCATTGGGATCAGGTGTTTGCTCAGGGACATTCTCAGAACCCTTTGCTCAGGTCTGGAGCACCGACCTTCTGCAGGAGGGAAACTGAGGCACAGAGAGGTCACATCTCTGTAGTGCCCCGGGGATACGGGCACATCCCTCTCTGCAATGCCTTGGTGCATTCTACCCTGGTACCCCAGTACCATGGTACTCCATCTGCTCTTAGCACTGGGTGTCCCCCTGTCCCCAGCCCCAAGACCCCCTCTGTGCCAGAGCCACCAGCCCCTCTTTGAGTCCAGGAGCCAGCAGAGTTGCTCTGGGGAAGCCTGACGTCTCATCCCTCTCCCTGTGCCCCTCAGACAAGCGGACAGACAAGTCGGCTGTGTCGGGAGCCATCCGGCTGCACATCAGCGTGGAGATCAAAGGCGAGGAGAAGGTGGCCCCCTACCACGTCCAGTACACCTGCCTGCACGAGGTGAGCAGCCTGGGCACAGCCCCAGCCCCAGCCATGCCACCACCAGCCCCACTGACCTCACCCACCGACCTGATTTCTACCTCCAGAACCTGTTCCACTTCGTGACGGATTTGCAAAACAACGGGGTGGTGAAGATCCCCGATGCCAAGGGGGACGATGCCTGGAAGGTGTACTTTGATGAGACGGCGCAGGAGATTGTGGATGAATTTGCCATGCGCTACGGGGTGGAGTCCATCTACCAGGCCATGACGTGAGTCCCTTGCCCCCCCAACCTGCTCAGGGGCAGTCCAAGTGTCCTTCTTGGTGTCCTCCTCCCCTGCTGCCGTTTCCACCCCGCTCCCTGCTATGGGGGCAGAGTTGCTCCTGTAGCTCGTCCAACACCCCTGTACCCCTCCATCCCTTTCTCCATGCCTGCACCCCAAACCCTGTGCCCCTTCCCACACCCAGCTCTACATTCTCACCCCCTCATCCTCACCTTCTGCCTCCCTCTGCAGGCATTTTGCTTGCCTTTCCTCCAAATACATGTGCCCAGGGGTACCAGCAGTGATGAGTACCCTGCTGGCCAACATCAACGCCTACTATGCCCACACCACGGCTTCCACCAACGTCTCGGCCTCCGACCGCTTTGCCGCATCCAATTTCGGGGTAAGTCCGATGGTGCGTAAACACTTCTTCCTTCTTCTCTCTCTTCTCTTGGGAGGGGGTGGGGGGCTCGAGGGGCCAAAAGGGTTGTGCAAAACACCCCGCTCCAAACTGCAGCCGGGCAGCATGCTTGGCCCCAAAATTCATCCTGCTTTCCTTCCAGGAAGGAAAGAGCCACCGCCTTCTGAGGTGGTCTAAATTTGCTCCCTAAATTATTATGGAAAACCCACCACCGGAGTGGGTGTGGGCTGGGATGCTGAGTGGCAATGTGGCCAGGGGGAAACCTTGGTGGCGACATCCTGAAGAGGTGGCAAGGAACCATCCCTGCAGCTCGCCGGGAGTTTTGCACAGCCCTGTGCGCTTTGGGTGCACCCCGGCACCGCCGCAAACCTGCCCAGCTGTGCCAGCACCCATGGGTGCCCACCAGGTGCCAGGCTTTGGTGCCAGCGGGGCCAGTTTGTGCCCAGGGCCAGGTGCATCCTCGGGGGTGTGGGGCTGAGCTCTCACCCCAGCTCCCCCCGTGTTGTCCCAGGGGCAGCCGGCGGTTGCTGCGGACACACACGGGAGGAGCCGGGATTAGTGCCCAGCCCCGGGGTCAGGCTTAGTGCTGGGTAGCCAGGGATGCGGCCAGGGCCGAGCACAGCGGCTGCTTTGGATCATCTCCCAGTTCCTGTTGCAGGGGGTAGCTAGAGCCGAGCCAGCTGTGCCTCCAGGTCATGCAGCAGGAGGAAACCGGACGGAAAAGAAAAGAAAAGCAAAAAAAAAAGCACCTTTTCTCTAACATGGAGGGTTTTAAAAACTTGTTTCTTTCTCTTTTTTTAGAGAGCCTAAAGGTTGGGTCCTAAAGTGCCCGGCCGTCTCGCTTTAACCCCGTCGCTGCAGCGTTGGGTGGCGGGGACGCACGGTCTCGGCCCGGGGCCTGGCTTTGCCCTCTCCAGCGGGCGAACGCGCCCAAGGTTTGCCCAAGGCTGCCAGCTTGGCCCCGCAGCAGCCCGGCGGGCGCAGGACTCGCTGCCCTCTCCCGTCCCCTCCTCCCTTGTCCCCACACCAGGGCTTGGAGGGGCTGCTCCGGGCTCTCCGGATGCAGCCTTGACCCCGGTACACCCTGTGCCATGGGCGGAACCTGTGGGGTTGTCCAAACCCCCCTTCCAGCAGAGATGCAGAGTGAAATGCCTCCCGGCAGCATTTTGGGGCAGATTTGGCTGCTTTGCCCTCAGCTCCAACAGCCGACCTGCAGCCCAAGGTGGGGTCTGCAATCCCCTCGCCCCGCACTCCTGGGCTGAGCTGAGTTAAAGCCACTTGTCTCCAGCTCAGGCCATTTCACTGGGGTGGTTCCCTGTCCTCACCCCTCCATGGGAACCCAGCTGGGGGGAACAAGGAGCCCACGGAGGTGTCCAGCTCCCAGGAGCCACCCTGGCCTTGTCTCGAAGCAACTTTGACCCCGAACACGGGCGAGCACTGCAGGAGCCCAAAGAGCCCGACTGCTCTTTTTCCCTGCCCTTTTTTTTTCCTGAGCTCTTCCAAAGCTTCAGTCCCGGGGCCGTGCGGCCGAGGGGCACCATCCTGCACACCCTCTCCCTGCCCTGAGTCCCGGGTTCAAGCGGGCAGGGCGGGCAGGGCAGACAGAGTATCCCAGCACTGTGAGAGGAAAGGGGATGCGCAGCGTTCCCTCTCCACCCTGTACCGAACCCAGGAGCCAGCCATGGCTGCCAGTGCCACATCCACCAGCCAGGACACGCTCTTCTCGGGCATCCTGTGGCCACCCACAGGGCTCTGACGAAGGAAGGAGGGAAGGAAGGACGGCAGGAAGGAGAGGGATGAGAGCTGGGGGTGGCGTGGGCCAGACTGGGGACAGAGAAAGGCAGGGGCAGCGGGGAGGGGGGACGGTCCCTGCTGCCTTTCCCCCGTTTACCTGGCCCCGGGGCGTTTCTCCGCAGAAGGAACGCTTCGTCAAACTCCTGGACCAGCTGCACAACTCCCTGCGGATCGACCTCTCCATGTACCGGGTAAGGTGCCCGCCGTGCCTCAGTTTCCCCACCCATCTAGTAAAGTCTGAAACAACAGGAGGCTCTTTTCTCCCCCCTCCATTTCCCCCTTTGATTGAGAGAGGGTTTTTTTGTGAAACTCTGCTCTTTTCTTCCCCCTTGGCAGAACAACTTCCCTGCCAGCAGCCCCGAACGGCTGCAGGATCTCAAGTCCACCGTGGATTTGCTGACCAGCATCACCTTCTTCCGGATGAAGGTATCCCTTGGAGTCCCACTCGCCCCATCCCTCTGCTGGGAGCCTGACCCTCCCTGTCCCCAGTTCTTAGCAAGGTTGGGGTCACGCTGGCTCCATGGTAGCTCCCGGTTGGAGGAGCCAGGGCTGTGGGGCTGCCTCCAGCGCTGTTCCCTCCCTGCACTCCCAGGTCCAGGAGCTGCAGAGCCCACCCCGAGCCAGCCAGGTGGTGAAGGACTGCGTGAAGGCCTGCCTCAACTCTACCTACGAGTACATCTTCAACAACTGTCACGAGCTCTACAGTCGCGAGTACCAGACAGACCCGGTGTGTGGGGCATGGGGAGCTGGGAGGCACTGGGAAGTCGGGGTGGGGGGAACTCGCTGCCCCCCACTGACATTCCCCATCCCCTGCCCTTCGCCCACTCCCTCTCCAGATTGCTCAGTCCCAGGCAGAACAAGCTCCAAGCCTTGGGCAGGGTTGGAGCCCCACTGCTGTGGGGTTGAGACCGGGGGGAGGTGGCAGGGGGGAACCTCCAGGGTGTTCCCAGAGCCTTCCTGCCTCCTTGTTATCCCCAAGTGGGGTGACCGGAGCCTCCTCATCCCTCCAGACTAAGAAAGGTGAGGTGCCCCCCGAGGAACAGGGCCCCAGCATCAAAAACCTGGACTTCTGGTCCAAGCTCATCACCCTGATCGTCTCCATCATCGAGGAGGACAAGAACTCCTACACGCCCTGCCTGAACCAGTGAGTTGGGGCTGAGAGAGGGGATGCTGCTTCGCACCCAAGGGATTGCCCACAGGGCAGCAACGATAGCGTTAGTCCTTTGGAAGTAGGTTGGAACATCCATTCTACAGATGGGAAAACTGAGGAGGAGTGGGGGGCACAACAAGTATCTCCATGTTATGGGCTGGTCCACCCTGTGTCTGTGATTTCCATGCCCCACCAGGTTCCCCCAAGAACTGAACGTGGGGAAGATCAGTGCCGAGGTGATGTGGAACCTCTTTGCTCAGGACATGAAGTACGCAATGGAGGGTGAGTGTCCTTCCTGCCAGTGCCACCCCGAGCACCCACTCTGTTCCCATTTCCCACCCCCTCTATCAACACAATGCCCAGCTTAAATCCCACCCCAGAGGCTCTTGCGTCTTCCTCCCGTTGCCCTGGCTGTCCCCCAAGTTTGGGGCTGGCAGCAACCCTGGTGGGCACTCACCTTCCCCCTGCAGAGCATGACAAGCACCGCCTGTGCAAGAGCGCGGACTACATGAACCTGCACTTCAAGGTGAAGTGGCTTTACAATGAATACGTCACCGAGCTGCCCTCCTTCAAGAGCCGTGTCCCTGAGTACCCAGCGTGAGTGCAATCCGGGGAGAGCTGGGCAGGGGGTGGCCACTGGGCTGGCGGGGCTCACCAGGCATGGCCCTTTCTCTTCCAGCTGGTTTGAGCCCTTTGTTATCCAGTGGCTGGATGAGAATGAAGAGGTTTCGCGGGATTTCCTGCACGGAGCGTTGGAGCGAGACAAGAAGGATGGGGTATAGATGAGAGCATTGGTGGACACAGCCAGGGACTTGTTCCTTGGTGCTCAGTGTGTCCCCATGGGGGCCAAAACCTCCATTCCCCTCCCCACCTCCTGCTGACACCCCCTCTCCCTCCCACAGTTCCAGCAGACGTCGGAGCACGCGCTTTTCTCTTGCTCCGTGGTGGACGTCTTCTCCCAGCTCAACCAGAG
This sequence comes from Thinocorus orbignyianus, assembly GCA_013400375.1. NCBI lineage: Eukaryota > Metazoa > Chordata > Aves > Ciconiiformes > Thinocoridae > Thinocorus > Thinocorus orbignyianus. Next base: position 23,052 of record VXBW01004665.1, read on the forward strand.
CTTTGAGATCATCAAGAAGCTGGAGTGCCCCGACCCCCAGATCGTTGGGCACTACATGCGGAGGTTTGCCAAGGTGGGCAGCAACACCCCTGGGAACCTGGGCCCAGCCCTGGCCTGGGGCTCCTGGGGTCTCTCTGGCTCCTTCCATCCAGCTGCCCGCAGCAGCAGCAGATTGCATCCTCTCGCAGAGATGCTCAGGCAAACAGGCCACCAACAGACTCTCTTCCAGTTTTGCTAGCACAGGAGATTAGCTAATTAATGAGTTATTTTGTTAATTAAGCTAGATTAATTTCACGCCACCGGCTTGCTGCGGTGTGGGATGGAGTTGCATGCAGGCTTGGTGGCTGATGCTTTCACAGCAGTGCTGGAGCTGCCTGTGGGGACCAGATGTGCTGGATCTGGCTTCCGGAGGCTGTGCCCGTGCCGCTCCTGGCACATCCATGGGAACAGAGGGTCTAGGGGGTCCCGGGGTACATCTGCGTGCTGGGTTGTTCCACTGCTGTGAGACTCATGGTCTTTTCTCCCTCCTGCCTCCTCTTTGCTCACCCATCCCTCACTTGGCTGCAGACCATCAGCAACGTGCTACTCCAGTATGCTGAGATTATCTCTAAGGACTTCGCCTCCTACTGCTCCAAGGAGAAGGAGAAAGTGGTGACGTATCTCCCTTCTGCTCGCCACTGTCCCCACTCGGTGATCCCAGCCGTCACCTCAGCCCCAGAGCTGGTCCCTGTGATGCATGTCGTGCCCTCGGTCTCTGGTGGCAGTCCCTGGAGTCCCTCCTGACAGACAGACCTTTGTGCCCTGGCTGCTCTCGTGTCCCCCAGCACAGGGTGGGAGGGACCTGGAGGGTGGGCAGCTATTCCAGCCACACTTGCTGGTGCTGACCCTCCCTCTCCATCCCACCCCTCCAGCCCTGCATCCTGATGAACAACATCCAGCAGCTCCGTGTCCAGCTCGAAAAGATGTTTGAAGCCATGGGTGGGAAGGAGGTGGGTATCAGAGGGCTGGATCGGTCCCTTCCCACCAGGGCAGCCCCTTCCCCAGCTCCGCAGTGGTGGGAGCAGACCCCATTTCCTCACTCCTGTGTGGAATCATGCTGTCCCTCCCCGTGGCACCCTGCTCTCCCACCATGATGGGTGGGCTTCACCCTGCACAGGGGGTGCAAAGACCCTTCCAGGGGCTGGGCCAGGGACCCTGACAGCTTCTCCAACCTGTCCCTCCTCCAGCTGGACACAGAAGCCAGTGATATCCTCAAGGAACTGCAGGTGAAACTCAACAATGTTCTGGATGAGCTGAGCCGAATCTTTGCCACCAGGTACACCCTGGACGTGGGTGGTGGGCCGAGGAGAGGTTTGGGGGTCCAGGAGGCAAGGCTGGGGGCTTTGCTCAGCCAAGAGGGTCCTGAGCATGGCCATGGGGGATGCTGAGCTGCATTGTGGTCCCCAGTTTCCAGCCACACATTGAGGAGTGTGTGAAGCAGATGGGTGACATCCTGAGCCAGGTGAAGGGCACCGGCAACGTCCCCGCCAGCACCTGCAGCAGCGTCGCGCAGGATGCTGACAACGTCCTGCAGCCCATCATGGACCTCCTGGACAGCAAGTGAGTGTGGGAAGGGCAACAGGGACCCCATCATCCCCAATGCCCCTGGGAGTGTGGGGCGCCTACAGGGTCAGGTCAGGTTCAGCCAAGCCAAGTGCAGAGTCCTACACCTGGGACGTGGCAATGCCAGGCACAAATACAGGTTGGGCAGAGAATGGCTGGAGAGCAGCCCTGAGGAGAAGGACTTGGGAGTGCTCCTGGATGAGAAGCTCCCCAGGAGCCGGCAGTGCGCGCTGGCAGCCCAGAAACCAACCCCAGCCTGGGCTGCAGCAAAAGTGTGAGCAGCAGGGCCAGGGAGGGGATTCTCCCCCTCTGCTCTGTGCTCCTGAGACCCCACCTGGAGTCCTGTGTCCAGCTCTGGAGTCCTCAACAGAGAAAGGACATGGAACTGTTGGAACAGGTCCAGCACAGGGCCACCAAGATGATCAGAGGGCTGGAGCAGCTCTGCTGTGAGGACAGGCTGAGAGAGCTGGGGCTGTTCAGCCTGGAGAAGAGAAGGCTCCGGGGAGACCTGAGAGCAGCCTTCCAGGGTCTGAAGGGAGCTCCAGGAGAGCTGGGGAGGGACTCTTGGTCAGGAAGTCTGGTGACAGCACGAGGGGGAATGGTTTTAAATTGGAAGAGGGGAGATTTAGATGAGATCTTAGGAAGAAGTTCTTTGCTGTGAGGGTGGTGAGGCACTGGAACAGGTTGCCCAGGGAAGCTGTTGATGCCCCATCCCTGGAAGTGTTTAAGGCCAGATTGGATGGGGCTTGGAGCAACCTGCTCTAGGGAGAGGTGTCCCTGCCCATGGCAAGGGGTTGGAACTGGATGATCTTTAAGGTCCCTTCCAACTCTGACCATTCTATGATTCTATGACTGGGCAAGGGGTGGTGGCATCAGGGGTGCCATGCTGGGACCTTCAGCCTTGTCCCCCCTCCACAGCCTGACGCTCTTTGCCAAGATCTGCGAGAAGACGGTGCTGAAGCGGGTGCTGAAGGAGCTCTGGAAGCTGGTGATGAACACGATGGAGAAGACCATTGTCCTGCCCCCACTCACTGACCAGACGGTGAGTGACGGGGAGGGGAACCGGGGACAGGGGACCCTGGAGCTGAGATGCAGGTGGCTGATTGGGACCAGTATGGGATGTTGCTGGCCAGGTGCCCTCGCTGGCTGGGGACTCTGGCAGCAGCCCCAGATCTGCCCCCAGCTGATGGCCAGAGAAGGGATAGAGGAGAGAAAGGTCATCCTTGACCCAGGTGTCTGGTGCAGCCTGGCATCCGCTGGGCTGGCTTTGCCAAAGGACCTTCCTGCCATCTCCATTGTGGCACCAGAAGGAGTCCCTGGTCCTTTCTTCTCCATCCTTCCCTCTGAACTGGGGCACTGTCCCATGCTGTGGTCATCAGCAGTGGCCACGGGCACGGTCCCTGTACCAGGAGGAGAATCAGGAGGCTCTTGGAGCACGGGGAGCCACCACACATCGCCCTTGCCATGGGGCTGGGGTCACTTGGGGGACAGGCACGGGCTTCATGGGGACGGGGTTGATGTGGGGATGGGGGAATTTATTCCCACAGCAGGGCTCTGCTCATCCTTGGTCCTGGGCTGAGCAGGCTCTAGGGAAGCAGAGCAAAGCCCCAGGAATGAACCTTCCCCAGAGGGATGTTGCTTACAGGCTTTGAGGCTCTGTATCACAGTACTGTGTGTCCGTCCTCACCGTGCACCCCAACACTTCCCAGGGCAGCTATTCTAGCAGGGAGGGGTGGCACCGAGGGCTCTGAGCCAGCCACGCATCTGTTCTTGTCACTCTTGGTGACTTTTGTCACTTGTCACAAAGCTGGGCTCAGGCTTGGAGTCCCTGGAGGCCCTGGCTGCTGTGTCACCTTCCCAGGGCTTGTGTGGCTCCTCGTGCTAAGTCTGTAAGAGACAGTGATGACCTGTCAGCTCTCAGTGGTGCCACCTCACTGGCATCTTGTCACAGGCCAGAGCCCAGCTCAGGTCAGCCCTGCATCGCTCCCTTGGCCAAAGGTGGCCAAATCTGGCAGGGATGCTGGTGCCACTGGGTCCCAGTGGCCATCCCAGTCCCTGTCTCTGTCCCTTCCTAGCCATGTGTGGCTGTGCCATGCTCTGGGGGCAGCGAGTCCTTTGCTGAGGGCAGAGGAGGTGGCACAGACACAAGGATCTGTTGGGCAATGTTTCTGGGGTGTGACCATGGTGGGGCTGGTCCCTGTGGCAGGGGGGCTCTGGGCTCCAGCGTGGGGGTGGCAGGGCATGTTGGTGGCACGGGGCTACATGTCAGAGCCAAATGTGGAGTGAGACCCACCAAGTCCCTGGGGCAGAACCCCCCCGGGGCAAGGACTGGGCAGGTTGGGATGGGGCCACATCGGGGCTGCGGAGACCTGTGGTGCTGGTGGCAGGGCACAGACACCCAGTGCTGTAGCACGTTAGATGAGGGACACCCCTGGCTCTGCCATCCCACCTGGCTGGCAGGGCTTGGGGGCAGCCGGGGCTGGTAGCCAGCCGTGGGGCAGCTGGGGCTGGGGAGGATGGAGGAGGGGAGGGGACCGACACTCATGTCACGGTTGTTCTCTCCACTTGCTCCGCTCGCCTCTCAATGGCAGATGATTGTAAGTACGGCAGCTCCCTGTCTGTCTGTCTGTCTGTCCGCTGTGTGTCGGTCCTGGCCGCGCCGGTTTTTGTCTTGTGTGGCTGCCCACCCTCTGCCCACACCCTCCTCCGGCTCCCGACTTGGTCCACCTCCGTGGTCCTCGTGCTGCCCGCTTGGCACTGGCTCCTGGTGGGCTCTTGCCCGCGGCCCCGGCTGGGTTCGGGGGGCTGGGGGGGAAGGTCCCGGCCGGATTTGCAGTTCCTGGATGTGGGGAGATGCAAGGGTTAGCGATGGGGACGGTGACGGGGCAGGGCCATGTAATCAGGGGGCAGCCGAAGCCACGCTGATCCCATCTTCTTGCTCCGTGGAGAGGGTGAGAGAGGCCGAGGGCACTGTGGACAAGGAGCCACGCGTGCCCAGAGGTCAGGGCTGCCCTCCCCAACCCCTTGTGCCTCAGTTTCCCCCTGAGGCCCTGGCTGGGATGTGATGATGGGGGGGGGTCTGAGGGCAGAGGCTTTTCCTGCCTGCAGAGAGAAGCATCTTGCTGGGACACCACGGTCCCTGCCCCAGTTCCTCCGTGGTGGGGTGGGTTTCTGGCATGAGTTGTGAGGCTTTTTTCCTGGCTGGGATCCAGCCCTGGGAGCCCGAAGGCCTGGGATCCCTCTCGGTGTTGCTGGGTCCTTGCACGGCTCTGACTGAGCAGTTTCCTTTGGCAATCTCCTGGCAGTCTGTGTCCATGGGCTTATGTCCCACCAGGCAAGGGAATGGCCACGTCCACCCCCCAGTCCTGCCCCCACCCCTGCTTTGTCTGCAGGCACCTTTGCGGGGAGGAGCGGTGGTGCAGATGGTGGTTGGGTGCTGGCTGCCAGTCCCTGTGGGGACAAATGCCCATCCCATGTCTCCCAACATCTATTTCCAGCAGCAGCATTTGGGGGCAGCCGGGGGCTGAGCCTCCCCTTAGACCTCACTGGCACTT
>VXBW01004665.1:43197-63789 GCA_013400375.1 Thinocorus orbignyianus
GGGGGGTTGGAACTGGATGATCTTTGAGGTTTCTTCCAACTCTGACCATTCTGTGATTTGAGGAAATTGCTTACCTTGTTTGTACATGAAGAAATTGAACTCTCCTGTGCAACCCCAGTGCCCCCCGCTAGCTGCAGGATGCCCTGCCCCTGTCCCCAGGCCGGCAGCTGCTGCTCTCCTGGTTGAACAGAGCGATAAAGGTGGAACTTGGATCCCTCTAGTGGAACAAACGCATGGAATTGAAGCGCTGCTTTCTCAGCACCTGACCCAGGCTGTCACCTCAACAGAGACATAGAATCACAGGATCTTTATGGTTGGAAGGGACCTTTAAGGTCCAGTCCAGTCATTAACTCAGCTCTGCACAAACCCCTGCTGACCCATATCCCTCAGGTCCACATCTGCCTGGCTTTTAAACCCCTCCAGGGATGGCGACTCCACCACTGCCTGCCCTGGCCAGCCTTCCAAGGCTTGACACCTCTTCCCCTGAGGAGTTGCTCCAGCACCTCAATGTCTTTCCTGTCACGAGGGACCCAAAATCGGACGCATCCCTCGAGGTGGGGACTCGCCAGTGCTCAGTCCAGGGAGATGGTCACTGCCCCAGTGCTGCTGGCCCCATTATGGCTGACACGGGCCAAAGTGATCTTGGTCTTTACAGCCACCTAGGCACAATTCTGGATCTCATTCAGCTGCTGTCAACCAACACCCCCAGGTCCTTTCCCACAAGACAACTCCAGCTACTCTTCCCCCAGCATGGAGAAGCCATGGGGTTGGTGTGACTCAAGGGCAGGACCCAGCACTTGGCCTTGCTGAACCTCATACAATTGGCCTCAGTCCATGGATCCAGCCTGTCCAGATGCCTCTGCAAAGCTTTCTACCCTCCAGCAGATCAATACTCCTGCCCAACTTCATGTCATCTATGACCTAACTGAGGCTGCCCTTGATCCCCTTGTTGAGGTCACCAATAAACACGTGAAACAGAACTGGCCACAGCACTGAGCCCTGGGGAACACCACTTGTGACCAGCCACCAACTGGCACAACACTGCTGCTGTTTTTTACCCAGCAAAGAGTAATCCTATCCAAGCCATGGGCAGCCAATTTCTCCAGGAGAACGCTGTAGGAAAGTGTCAAATGTTGAGAAGATCCAGTTGCTACAGCTGGTCCCAGACAACTTCAGTGTCCACAAATGGGAAGTCACTAATAACACTGATAGACCATGAGTGTGTGAACAGTGACAGAGGTAAAAAACCAGGGCCCTCCACACAAAAAAAAACCACCCCACCATTGAACACCTCTGCTTTTTCTCCGTCCCTATCAGTCAGATCTTCAAGTGTCACTCCAATGTTTTCTTTAGAAGTCCTCTTGCTATCAGAGTCCTTCTTAGTGTCTGACACAATACTGCCCTGTTTCAACTCTGAGCTTTGACCACTTGTGTCTTCTGCCTGCATATGCAAACCACAACTCCATCATCTTCCTGAGAAGTCTGACCATGCTTCCAGAGATTGCACAATTCCTTCTTCCTCTGGAGCCGGTTGCTCAAGGATCTTGTGGAAGCCCATCACTGAAAGCATTCAAAGTCATGTTGGACAGGACTTTGAACATTCTCTAGTGAAAGATGTCCCTTCCCAGTAAAGATCCTCTAGTTCCAACCCTCTGTAAAAGGTCCTCTCCAATCCAAACCATCCTATAATGCATGAAAAGCCCTGGGAACGTCCCAGTGATGGTCCTTCAGCTCCCTCCCACCACCCTGCAAACCACACATCCACTCCAGACAGCCTCAGGCATCAAAGTTATCTGCAAAAACTTTTATTAACTTCAAAGGATTAAAAAGTGGCCAAAACCCTCAGCTCAGGACTACCACAGGCCCTGGCTGTGGCACAAACAAGGCCCCTGAATTTCAATAAACAATTTCCCAGAAGATCAGGAAACACACAAATTGCTGCACCCTCAGCCTTCATGACCTCCCCTCACCTCGGGGTGTGGGGGGCTTCTGACAGCTCTCAATGGGGCACTGGCAGCAGCCTGGAGCCAGACCTAGGCTCAGAGACGGACAAGGAAGGCCAGGTCAAGGGTGTCAGGGATGTGGAGCTCATCCAGGTGCAGGGGGGAGGCGGTGAAAGGCAGATGCACAGGAAAGAGGTGGCTGGCATCCACCAGGAGCTGGCTGGATTCTCCTCCATACTGTGCCTGAAGCCGCTTCTGTGGGGACACAGGGGTCACATCCAGGGCTGCCCCAGTGAGGGGACCCCGTGAGAAAACACACACGCCCAGCACCAGGTCCCAGGTCCCACTTACCTCAACGCTGCTGATGAAGCTGGGGCTGATGCGCTCCTCCAACCCAGCAGTCGGGGTGTAAGCTCGGAGGATCTTTACAACCTGGAGGAGATGGTGGGGACCATGAAGAGGGAAGGGCTGGGCACATCCAAAACCTTCTGGGTATGGCAGTCCCCACCCCATTGTGTTCCCAGTACCCCCAGGAGACTAAGGAGCCCCAGGATAGTACAAACATCCAGAAAGCCACAATCCCCCAGTACCTGCTGGGGCGACAGCACAGTACACAGGCTGCAGAGAGCTCCAGCATCCTCCTCTGTCACCTTCTTCACCTGCAGCAGCTGGGCAGCCTGGACCAGTGGCTCCAGCACCTCACAGGCCCCGCTCTGCAGCAGTCCCTCTGCCCGCAGCCACTGCTCCAGCTGACTGATGTTGTACCTGCCAGGAATACCAGGTCAACAGGGGTACACAGGGCAACTCCCCCAGACACCCCCATCCTGCACAAGGACTGACCTGAGCTGGATGCCACCACTCCAGGAGCACGCATCCTTCCTCAGCAGCAGGTAGTTGAGGGTGGTGCCACTGATGAGGAAGAGGAGCTGGCGCAGGACCTGGTGGCCCACATTGGGGGTCACCCCTTGGCGGTCCAGCGCTGCATGGAAGGAATCCAGCTGCTGCAGCAGCTCAGGCAGGGTGTGGGCAGGGGCTGCCGAGGACCGGCGCTGGCCAGGGGGGCAGGAGGATGACAAGCCCTGTATGGGCTCACTCTCCAACATTGCAGCAACTAAAGGGTAGAAAGAGCTCATTGTAACAAGGCAAGAGACTGCATCGTGCTTGAAACACTGCTCCTTGGCTGTGTGTCCGTTAGGGATGCAGGGGCCACTGACACTTACAGGATGGCTGGCCCAGGGGCTAGCCCTGCTCCATGAGGCTGCAAAGCAGGGCATGGGGGAAAAAATAGACCTCCCCATGGATGCAGCCCACGGGTCCCTAGGGTGCCAAGCCCACTTTAGCCCCCCAGCCACCATCTCCAAGACAAGATGGCCATAGAAGGAGAAGGTGGTCCCCAATTCAGAGCCTTCCCCCTCTGGGTAGAGCCCCTAAGAGTGGGCAGTTCTCACAGCTGAGTGCTAAACCCATGTCCCACGAGTGCTCTACAAGTCCCCTCCAGCCCAGGCCATACCAATCATGGGTTTGAGACACTTCTCAGCGGTGCGGATGAGCTGCTGGTAGAGCTGGACAGCCAGGGTACCCAGGCTGCGGCGGGAGCTCTGGGGGTCCACATTCTGCAGGCGATGCTCGTTCTGCCGTGCCGTGTTCCCTTGCCAGTAGCTCTGCAGGAACAGGCTGGGTCAGAGCCAGTAGCACCGGGGGACACAGCTGGGGCCCCCAAGTGAGTGTGGAGGAGCGTCAGCCCAGCCCTGCCTGGGTCAGGGGTAAAGAGGATACAGCCCCGAGGACAAGCTCCCTGTCCCCAAGGAGCTCCCACCCTCCCCAGGGAGGTTGCAGACCCCCAGTAGCCCAGCCCTACCTCATCCTGGCCATACTGGTGCAGGCAGTTCAGGAGCTGGCACGTGTTAGCAAGCCAGAGTGCCACCACATCAAAGTCATTGCTGTGCTTCTGCAGGAGGGTACAGAGAGGACCAGGGTCAGCAGGGCTCTGGTGGTGACAGCAGCAAGCCCTCACACCCCACGGTAGCTCCATGAGCCCCACAGAGCTTTCTTGCAGGAGCCCTGAAACACCCCTCACCCCAGGAGGTGCTCAGGCTGGACACCACAGACAGGCATAGACTGGGGCCAGGCTGCTGCCCCAGTGCCACCCCCACCTTGGCTGGCAAAGCTCCTGCTCCTCACTCCAGCCTAACCCCTCCTCAAGTCCAGCACCTTCATGACCCTTTTGATGGCATCGATGGCTGCATCCAGGAGCGAGCGGGCCCGCAGCTCATCACAGCAGTGGTCTGCATGCCGGATGCAGAGGAAGAGGATGTAGGCAGGCAGGTCGGGGAGCACTCCAGGGCTGCTCTGGGGTTTGTAGTCTGGGAGGAAAAAGACGACAGTCAGGATCCAGGCAGCTACAGAAAGGTGTTCCTGAGCCAGGCAGGATGTTGCCCCAGCAACACTGGAAGGAGGAGCTCATTCAGAGGCTAACAAGGATTCCCAGCAGGGGGTAAGGAGTCCCCATCTCTCCAAATCCTACCTGTAATGATGGCCTTGATAATGCGTCCTTTGTCCTCCAGCCTCCATGCGAGCATGGCTTGGGACGGCCCAGTCAGGGATGGGACCACAGGGGACTGGGACAGGACCACACTGGACATCGCCAACCCCTGCCCTGGCCTGGTAGCCTCTCTCTTCACTGGGGGAGAGGAGTGCAGGTCACATCCTGCTGGGCCCTGGGCTGTGGGATCCACATCAGGTCCCCTCAGCACAGTCCAAGCAAATGCTCCCAAACATCTGTTTGCAGGGGGCATCCTGCTCCCCGTGTTGGGGTTGCGGGATGCTCCAGCCTCAAATCAGGCTGGTGACCTTCCACGTCAGCCCCACACCTCCCTCCCATGCAGGTGCTTGCCTTTGAGTTCCTGGATTTGCTTGGCATAGGTTCTCAGCTGCTTCTGGAGCTTCAGCGTGGTCTGCTCCTGCTTCTCCAGCTTCTGGGCCAGCTCCTGAGCAGGCACAGTCCCAGTTCGGCTCAGCCAGCCTCCCTCAGCTGGACCCCCCCACCAGCACCCACAGCAGGGTTCCCCACACTGCTCCCTAAGGGGCTGCTGTAGCCCCCCACAGGGCGAGGGGGTGGAAGGCAGCCCTACACTCAGTCCTGACCCCCAAGTCGTTACCCAGTTCTCCTCCTTCAGCTTCAGGACGTGGTGCTGCAGCCCCTCCTGCCGCCGCAGGTCCTGGATGAGGGCTGCTTGCTGCTGGTTCAGCTGCTTGAGCAAGCAGATGTCGAGGTGCAGCCCTTCTACCTCCTCCTTGTGCTGCTGCTTCTCCTCCCGCTGCTGACTTGGTAGCGGCCTGCAGACACGGGAAAAACCACATGGGGAAACTGAGGCAGCAGCCTCCTTCAGCTGCCACATCCCATCCCTTGGGGAGGCTGCTGAAGGGGTAATCCCTCCCCTGAAGCCTCAGCCTCAGGGCTGGGAGCTCAGCCCCCGCCCAAGCACCTCGGGGGCAGCACAGCCCCAGCTGGGCTGACAGAACATCTCCCTCCCCTCCAGCTGCACTCAGCCTTGAGCACCAGCCCTGCCCTCTGTGGAGAATCAGAGAATCATCCAGGTCAGAAGGGACCTTTCAGACCAAGTCCATCAACCCAACTGACCCATGTCCCTCAGCACCATGTCTGCCCAACTTTTAAATGCCTCCAGGGATGACTACTCCGCCGCTGCCCTGGGCAGCTTCTTCTAAGGCTTCACAACTTTCCATGAAGATTTTTTTTCCCCCTAATATCCATCCTAAACCTCCCCCAGCACAACTTGATGCCATTTCCTTTTGGCCTATCCCTTGTTACTCCTGTTAAGCCCAGAGCACCCAGTCTGCTCATGCAGTTGGTGTGACTGTGCTCAGAGCAAGGTGGGATGCTCCAGAAAAATGCAGCTGGGTGCACTGGAGAGACAGGAAGGAGGGTCAGGGCTACCCTACACCCAGCAGGGCAGCAAGGAACAGGCTGCCCTTACTCTCCCAGCCCAGCTGGGGCCACAGTGCCAACATGTGAGGAGGTGGCTTCAAAGAGGATTTGCCCAGCACTGCAGGGGTCACACGGCCACAATCCATGGCTGGCCAGAACACCAGGGAAAGCCTCTCCAGCAGTACGGATCCAGCAGCCTTCTGTAGGGAAACCAGCCTCAGCTGGGAACCGCCTCCCTGGAACCACACTCACCTCTCGGCAACCTGCGTGGCATCGTATGTGTGCTTCAAGTCATCATCCACTGCCACCTTCTCCGGGCTCCTGCCCAGCCCCAGCATCTCAGCAATGTTCTGCAGGGGGAGGAGAGCAGGGTGAGGGCAGTCCCACCAGCCTGGACCCACTCACAGCAGTAGGGCAGGGGCTCACCCTGCGCTTGAGGAAGTCCAACGGTTTCCTCTCCTCTGGCTCCATAGTAGCCTTGAACCTTCGCAGCTCCTCCCGGCTCCGGGCCAGCTCCTCGTTGGCAGGACTGAGCTGCTTCAGGAGGAGCAGGTAGGCCCTCTCTAAGAGATTCTGGCTCCCACTGCTGTTCAGCACCACCTCACCACTGGGCTGGGGCTGTGCCCCCTCTGGCACCAGTTGCCACCGCTCCTCCATGCCCTGGGTACAGAGACAGGGTTTGGCACAGCCACCAGTGCTGTACACCAGAACACTGGCAGACACCTCTCCCTGATGGGACCAGCTCTCAGCCAGGAACCGCAGGGTACAGCTGTCCCCACAGCCAGGGGAAAGGACAGTCTGCTTGTCACCCCCACCCCAGTGTCCCCACCAGCATCACCACTAGCCTCAGCTTGCTGGTCAGAGTCATCTCGGGAGGGAGCTGTAGACATGGAGGACAAGTAGCTGCTCTCAGAGCCTGGGAAGCTCTCCAACGAAGTGGACCGTGTCAAGGTGCTTTGCTGAGAGGGAAAAGGACACAGTTGTCCCTCTGCACCCCAAGAACCTGCCGGCACATCAGCTGGGGCAGAACAGCGATAGCCTCGGGAAACCACATTGGCTTGGGGATCCCCCAGCAGGTGAACTGGGAAGTCAGCCTCTCCCACTGCCTGCTCCCCCGAGCCACCCCATGACCCTGCCAGCCCCTCACCCTGTGCAAGGCCACCTCATCCCGCAGGTTCTCATAGCCCTGCTCCAGGTGGGTGTAGTCCTGCACCAGGCTCTGGTAGCACGCCCGCTCCTTCTCCAGCTCCTGCAGCAGCCCCTGCTTCTCCCGCGCCGCACGCTGGAGCTGCTCTGTGGGGACAGAGACAGCAAGGAGTGGGGACAAGCCAGGACCCCTCTGTGAGGGGACACGCAGAAACACACCAAATCTGTGGGTCCAGCCCATACCCAGGGGAATGGGTTATTGGAGGATGCATCTTACCTTCCAGATCCTTTGACTGCTCCAATATCTGCTGGATCAGGGCATCCTTCTCCTCCAGCTGCAACTTCATGGCTTCCACCTCTGCCAGGTGCTGTGGGAAGGCAGAGAGGCAGGTAAAAACCTTGTCCTGGCTGCCAGAGGTCTCCTCCAGGGGCTACCTCACGGCAGGAAGCACAGGATGCCACCAGAACTTGTGGAACCCCACCAGACCAAGAGCATCCCCTAGACAGATTGACCTGGTTAAGCTCCTCGACCTCCTGGCCCAGGGTGGTCTTTGTGCTGTGCTTCTCCAGTTCAGCCAACCGCTCCTGGGCATCACGAGCCGCATCCTCCCGCAGCCGCTGCACCTCTGCCCGCAGGCACCGCACCTCCTCGGCGTGGGCAGCATTCAGCCCTGCGAGCTGCTCCACCAGCTGCTGCTTCTCCTGGGCCTTGGGATCAGTGGGCAGAGCGTATCAGGAAGGTGTCCAGGAGCAAGGGCATATCCCCACATCTCTCCCATCAATGGGCACCCATGAATACACAGACTGTCCTTCTGCAATGAACCTGGATACCCCATTTCCCACCCATGGTTGCAGTTCAGGGCCTCCTGATACCACCACAAGCAGAGCTCAAGCTTGGAAGAGCAGCTCTCCATGACACGTCATCCCACCTGAAGCCACACGTGAACTTCGCCGTGGCTTTACAGCCCATTGCCCACCTCCCAGCAAGTCCTAATAGGAGGGTTCTCCAGCACCACTTCCCCCAGTCCCCAGAAACAAGATCTCACCACAGAATCACTCTCTCCCTTCTCCTCCACAGACACCCCCAAAAATGGGGTGGCAGCCAGAGCAGAGACACTCACCTGGATGGAAGGGGCAGATGCTGCCAGCAGGAGCGTGGCAGGCAAACACACCATATCAGAACTGTTCCCACCCAGGAGCTACACCCAACTGAGCACCCAGGAGGGTGGCCAGCCCATCTCCAGGGCCTCCAGCCACACATCCACAGGGAACACTGAAAACCAGGGAAGGAGACCCAGATGCAGAACTCCTGCCTGGGAGAAGGTCAGGCAGGGCCAGGTCCCACCTCAGGGCTGTGAGAGAACTGAAGGCAGGGGCAGGCATGGTTTTGGCTGCACAGGGACTCCTGAGAAATAGTCAACAACAAAAGAAAGCCACCACACAAACAGAAAGCCAACCCAAAACCAGTTGCCCCCCATGCTCGTCACCCACCTGCTCATCCAGCCGGCACTGCAGCTGTATCACCTTGATCTCCATGCCCTTGTGCAGTTCCTTGTAGTGCTCGACTGAGCGTGCCTCGACACGCAGCCGCTGCAGCTCCCGGCGTGCCAGCACCCGCCGGCGGCAGCTCTGCAGGTAGATGATGGCCCCACGCAGGCGGGCATAGTGGCTCCGGGCCAGCCAGCCCCGCACAGCCGCCTGGATCACCACAGCTTTCTGGTGCCACACCATCTGCAGAGGAAGATGGGGCGGTGGTACCACCACAGCCTCCCAAAAGTGGGATGGGGGACACTCGCTGCCCTACCAGGCTCCTACCTGTCGGTAACGGCATCGGGCAAACATGCCCCGGGCAAAGGCTTGGATGGTGATAGTAGCCTGGCGCAGCTGAATGTAGGAACGTCGGGCCAAAACCATCCTCAGGGTCTTCTGCAGCATCACAGCAGCCCTGGTCCTTCGCAGCATCTTGGCAAGCCTGCGGGGAGGGCAAGGGGTGGCAGAGCTCACAGCCCAGCTCATACCCCAGGGGCAGGCAGGCCACAGAATGATCAGAGTGGGAAGGACCTCTGGAGATCATCTCCCCCAACACCCTGCCAGAGCAGGGTCACCCAGAATCATGCCCAGGTGGGCTTTGGATCTCTCTGGAGATGGAGGAGACTCCACACCTGCTCTGTGCAGCCTGTTGCAGGGCTCTGCCACCCTCAAAATACAGAAGCTCCCACCTTCAGCTTGGTCAAAGCCCAGCCCAGAGCCAGCCCAACCACCAGCTCACCCCAAGGCTGAGCTCTGTCCCAGTTCATCACAGCTCCCTCCAGCCCCCCTTCCCCACTCACCTCCGGGCCAGCATGCCCCGGGCATGGCGCTGCAGGCAGATTGCCGCCGCCCGTGCCCGTGCCAAGCATCTCCGTGCCAGCCAGCCCCGCAGGCACCCCTGCAGCAGGACACAGGCTGCCCTCAGCCGCTGGGAACGCAGCTCCTCCAGCCGAGCCACTTGGCCAGCCCGGAAAAACACCTTGCTCTTCCCACACCGGTACTTGCTGGGGTCCTGCATGCGAAGGTGTTTTCAGTCTCAGGGACAGAGCACACCCCAGCAGCGATGCTCCTCCTGCCACACATCTCCCCTTCCAACTTCCCTGGAAGCCCTGTTCCTCCCCAGCTCACCCATTTCCCTGCTGCAATGGGCACCCACACAGAGGGAGAAGCATCTGCAAGAGTGACATGGTTTCACCAACACAAGACAAGTTTCTCTTCTTGTTCTTGGGAAAACCACACTTTTAGAAGGCTCTAGTCTCAATTTGTGGAAATGTTTTCTTTATCAGCAGCTCTGGGATGCAGGTTTCAGCAGTTCAGTGTTTTTAAGCTCCCCGGGTCCGGGGATGAGGAGGAGTGAGACCCAGGCACTTGGCTCCAGCTGCCACCAGGGCTGTTTCATATCATCAACATCACATTCAGTATAAAAGAGAAAGTTTGCTGAGGCGTTCTCCTCTCTCTCTCCCTCAGCAGCCACCATCCCGAGAGCTCCTTGTCCCTGGTACTGGATCCCTGAACCCTTCCCTTCCTCCCGAAGCCATGGCACCCACAGGGTCCCACACTGGCCATCCCTGCAGGAGCTGCACAGCTGGTAGCACTGGCCAAGTATAATCCTTGTATCACTTTGGGGATCCATAACAGCTCTTTAATAATCAAGTGTTAATTATTTAGTCTTATTCTATTAATCTGTTTGTATTCCAACCCTTGCACTTCCTTGTGAGAGGGGAGGGATCATCAGGTGAGAGACTAATTATCTGAACACCAATAAGCTGTTGTGGGTGCCTCACACCATAACAGAGGGATGCTTTGGCACTGCAGCTGTGCCCCCTGCACCCCCTCCCCAACCCTGAGCAGGACCCTTACCTGGAGCAGTCTCTCAAGGGCAAGGCTGCAGATCTGCTTCTCATCAGGGCCCATCAGCTCCTCCCTACTCACCAGGGCCCTGTACCGGTCCAGGAATTCCCGGTATGTCCATCTGTGGAGGACAGAGCAAGGTCAGAGGTGCTGAGGTTGGAGACTGGGGGTGGAGGGTGCACCCAGGGTGCTGCTGAAGCAGAGGGTACCTGGAGGTGTAGCCCGAGGCGCTGATCCGGATGGTTTCCAGGACCCCACAGGCTCGGAGCTGCTCTACCACTCGCCTGGAGTCAAACCTGGGGCAGAGGGAGGTGATGTAGGACAGGACCCAGCAGCTTGGCACACTCCAAGCTCTGTAGGACAAGGGCGAAAGGGACCCAGACCAAAGGGACTGCAGTGTGCCACGGTGTCCCCAGCCCCTCCAGCAAGGTACTCACACAAAGGGCTGTTTGCTGTCATTGGGTTTGATGCAGCGGATGTAGTGCGGGGTGGTGCTGCCCAGCATCTCCATCAGCTTCTTCAGGGAGGCTCTGAACTGCAGAAGACATGACAAGCGTGGGGTCAGCAGGAAAATCCCAGGTCCAGGACATCCAGGTAGCTCCCTTAAGGGCTACCCCAGCACTGGTTGTCCAGGGCTAGCACACAATTTCCCCCCAACCCTGACTCCATACCTGGCTGGCGATGGACTTCTTGCTCTTTTGGCTACTGAGCAGCGATCTGCGTCTAGGGCGGCCAACCATCCTGTGCCCGCTGGACCTGCGGGACTGCAGGGACACAGGGCCATCCCCTTCCTCCAGAAAGAGCTCACTGAGCAGGGCAGACTGCACAGAGCAGAGCCATGAGAGCCAGGTAGACCTCATAGCGTGCATCACCCGGTACCCAGAGCCATCACCACCAGGAAGCACAGCCCCAAAAGCCCAGAGGCCATCCCAGTGCAGAGCCCTGGTACTCCCTGCTGTAGCCCAGATGTGGTAAATCCAGCTGTGCTCCTGCCCACTGCTTCCCCCAGGAAAAGCTAAGCACAAGCCACACGCAGCTGGGAAGGTGCCCATGAGAGCCCTCCAAGATGTTCCTTACCTTCTGCCAGGACCACACAAGGTGGAAGGAAGAAATGATAGCGTTACAGACCTGGAAGCAGCAGGACCCTCCCAGCAGGAACACGGCACCAAGGTGTCCCCCAGGATGGGGAAACCCAAGACAGAGTAACAGGGTGGGGAGCGCTCACATCTCAGGGCATCCTTGCCATGCACCAGCAGGCAGACAGGGATTGACCCTTATACCACCAGACCTTCCCAGCCCCAGGCTCCCAATCCAGCCAGGCTCTGCCCTACAAAGCCCCTGCTCAAGGTGGCTCTCACCTTGCTGGCTTGCAGCAGCCCCACCAGCTCCTCAGGGACTACATCCCTGTTCTTCTCCACAAACCCATCACACTGGTATTCCACCTGGCAGGAGACAAGGCAACCACCAGCATTAGCCTGCAGCTGCCCAGACTGCTCTGGTGCAGGGCTCTAATGAGACATAGTCCAGGACTTCCAGAAGAAGTCTCTATAGGAGTCTGAGCTGGTGGTGGTCACACTGCTCAGCTCCTGCTCTGCTGCAAGGCTACTGATGGGAACCATCACAGGCAGAGTGTCCATATTTTTGCCTGCAGCCCAACACAGCAAGAGCAGAGCCATCAGGATCCACTTCCCCACGTGGGAGGCTGCAGGAGGTGCCACCACCAGAGGCCACTACCAGCTCTAGACAAGGCAGACTGGGTACCCACTGGTGCAGAACTCCCCACTGCCAAGCTCCCCCAGCCAGGGCTGTAATGCCACAGTTTTCCTACCTTGCCAGCAAAGTGGCAGACAACAAAAGCATCCATGGGCCTCTTGGGCTTCTGGAAGTGGGAGCTGCCGAGATGGGTCTGGTAAAGCTTTAGGGCCCAGCTCCTATCGCTTCCTTGGGGCACCTGAAAGGCAAATGGGTCAGAAGGGGTAGTGGGGAGGCTCTGGATGGCCACAGAAGCCTGCTCCCAGCACCCCTTGCCCACCTTGCACTCCTCATTCAGCAGGTCCAGGATGCCAAGCCGGCCCTCGATGAGCTCAATGCATGGCTGGTTGTCACAGAAATCAACAAAGACCCATGGGATCTCCTCGGCCACATACTCCTCCTGATCCATCTTGAAGATGTGCTGGAGGGCAGGGAGAACAGAGCAGGGCTAAGCAAGGAGGGGACAGAGGTGGCCAGCCACCAGGTAGAGCCTTGGCTTCCTGAAGTCACCCAATCAGCCCTTCTCCTGGAGCAGGGACACTTTGGGAAAAGAAGGGGACCGTGCCCAGCTCCAGCAGCTTCCAGAGCCCTGTGTTCACAGACACAGAAGCACCAGCCACATTCAAGGCAGGGACCACCACACAAGGGACATGCAGGACATGCAGGACATGCAGGGCCCACAAGGGACAGCTCTCAACAAGGAGACACATCTGGGAGACACCCACCAGGTTGAAGAGCTGCTGCAGCTTCTCGTTGGCATAGTTGATGCAGAACTGCTCAAAGCTGTTGAGCTCAAACATCTCAAACCTGTGGGCAGCAGAGACCTGCCTGAGGCAGCTGCAGGCTGAAGCCACCCCAGCTCCAGGCACAGGCACCCAACTGTCCTCAGTGCAAGGATGGACACTGCCCCACATCCTAGCTGGAGCAGTTGGTGGCTCCACAGCTGATGCAGGAGCAGGACCATCCTCTTCCAGGCAGCCCAGAACAGGGGAAACTCTTCTTACCCATAAATGTCCAGGATGCCAATGGAAGTCTGGTGGCCCTCCCGCGACCACAGGGCACGGTTGACCCTGCTCACCATCCACCTGAAGACCTGCCCATACATATGCTTGGCCAGGGCATCCCGGGAATCCAGAGCCTGCTGCCTGGAGAGGGGCTTCAGGTAGGTCTCACCAGCAGTGACCAGCTTGCGGTGGCAGAGCCAGCGCTTCACCTGGGCCGCCTCAATGCCCAGCAGCGTGCAGAACAGTCCCAGGGCCTCATCAGCAGGCTGCAGAGGGACCAGACTGTGTCGGCACAGGATCACTGACACATGGCTTCTGCAGCCAGCACAGCTCAGGGACCAGTTCAGGACACAGGGACCAAGCTCTCGCCCACCTCCACAAAGCAGCCATCCCCATGGCGGTCCTTCCCTCTGATCACAATGTTGCCCAGGTGCAGGATGGCAGCCAGGACACTGAACAGCTCCAGCTGGTCAGCCTCGGGGACCCCTGCGGGCACAACACTGGCATGAGGGACTCCCCAGCGTTACAGGGATGTGAATGGCCCATAGACAGCCAGATCTCCAGCACCCGTCTGGCACCAGTGCTCCCACACCAGCACTGGGGTGAGGGCAGCGGGACCATCAGCCCCAGGGACCAGCCCTGTGCACCCCATCCCCACCCCTGCCCAACCAGGGTGGTACCCAGGAGTGAGAAGGCATGTCTTGTGTTGTCCAAGTCAGCTGCATCGCTGGTGCTCGGGGCAGTGGTGCCCTGGCTGGTGTACAAGAAGGTCTCTGCCCCACCTGTGGGCAAGATGTCAGGCTGTGAACCACCACAATTTGCCCCATGGGGCTCCCAAACACCCATATCCCACCCCAGGGTGCTCTCCAGCACCCAGCCAGCAGCTGGAAGGGCAGGAAGGTCTGGTACTGCCCAGCGTGAGGTGGGCTGGCAACATGCTGTGCCACAGGGTTCCTGCGGGGATGGGGGGAACTCACGAAGACCCAGGCCCTGGAACTCAGGCAGGGTGGCAGAGGCACAAAGTTGGTAGAAGATATGGTAGTTCCTCTCCACTTTCGCCTACGGATCAGCAGAAAAATCACCAAGAAACCAGGTCACCTTGAGCCACCCTCCTCTACAGTCTCAGATTTGGGGACAAGGGACACCTTCCCCTCTCCCCACTTGACTCAGTGGCACTGGGGTCACTTCCCTGGAGGGGAGTGTGCCTAGGAGGTGCACCCCAGAGACTCACTTGGAAGGTGACACGGGACTTCTCCAGCAAGTAGGTTTTGATGGTGGCCCCTGTGACATGGTCTTGGCTGAAACCAATCTCAATGTACTTCCCAAAGCGGCTACTGTTGTCATTCCTGGTTGTCTTTGCGTTCCCAAAGGCCTGGCAGGGAAGAAGGGCAGGAGGTTTTAGCTGGCCCCATATCTCCAGGTGCTTTGGAGAAGTTCAGTCCCTGCTACCCATTTTATGGGGGCCGGGGAGGAACAGCCATGGCATCACACCAAAGATATAGTCCACAAGGAGCAAAGCCTAGAGACCCAGAAAGACCCACCTCCATGATGGGGCTGGAGACCAGCACCTTCTCCTCCATACGGGAGTCACCTAGGCAGCCCCCAACAGTGGTGAAGTATCTCATGGCGTACTTGGCCGACATGGTCTTCCCTGCTCCTGACTCACCACTGATGATGAGGGACTGGTTCTTCCCAAACCTGCCAGAGAGTAACATGAGCTGGGGACAGCCTTGCAACCCAACAAGTCTGCTCTCCATGGGGACACCAGAGTCTGGAGGGGGCTTCAGTGCTTCCCCACTACAGCCCCAGGGGTGCTCCCAGGCAATGCTCTCACCTCACCATCTGCTTGTACGCCTCCTCTGCCAAAGCGAAGATGTGAGGATCCATGTCCCCGATTTCATGGCCGCTGTAGGCGTAAATCACCTCCTCCTCATAGATGGGCAACGGCTTGTAGGGGTTGATGGCAACGAGGATGACACCTGGAAGAAGATGGCTGTGAAAGGGAGCTGCAGGGAAGGGGGACGGGGAGCAGGAGGGGGTGCCTGGGGCTCACCGCAGTAGGTGTAGATATCGTTGGCCTCCAGGAAGCGCCGACGGAGCGAGTGCAGCACAGCCGGCTCGTGCAGGTAGCTCAGGGCCACCAAGTCATCAGCACCCAAAAGGCAGTCAGGGTTGCAGAGAGGCGGCAGCTGGAACTCGATGGGGTGGGCCAGTGCCTGCAGGGATGGAGATGGAGCAGGTTCAGTGCCAAGTGGGGTCAGCCAGCCCCATGGGGAGCAGCACAGCAGGAGGAAGGCTGGCTGTAGGCCATGATGAGGCTCTTAGTCACCAGGAAGCCCAGCCCAGACAGATGGCAAGATGAGGTGGAGGTCTTCCGGGAAGGTAGGAGCAGACAGTGAGGACCAGCTCACTAGGCAGTCAGGGGACACAGTGGGCCAGGCACAGCCCCAGCAATCTGGGGTCCTCAAACACATCCAGGAGGACTCATCCAGGCAGTGTTTGAGCCTCTCTATTCCTTGCTGTGGAGCCTGGGCTGATCTAGGGACGCAGAGGTGAACCATGTCCCATCTGGGGATGTCCAGCCACACAGCAAGCACAGCCTTACCGAGCCATCTTCCAGGCGGAGATGGAGAGCAGCATCTCCTTCTTTGTAGTCTCTGGTTATTTCTGCGACCCTCCAGACTTCAACACAGTCAGGGATCCACACCCGGGCACCCTGCAGGGACACAGGAGGGAGGGGATCCCTGTAGAGAGTCATGACCCAGAGACCTGGCCACCAGCCTCCGAACCATTACAGCTCTCCCCACACTTCTCTCCTTGGGCAGCCACCCCAGTGCTCAGCGTGGCCATAGTGGGGTGAGCCATGGAACCCAGCACCCTGTTCGGTGCCCCACAGCACCTCAGCTCCTGAAGGCACAAGCATTTCCGAATGCCCAGAGCACCGGGGATGCAGCCACCTGCTTTGGCTGAGCAGGCTTGACAGTAGATCATTGAATCACAGACTGGTTTGAGTTGGAAGGGACCTCGAAGATCACCCAGCCCTGGGCAGGGACACCTCCCACCACACCAGGTTGCTCAAAGCCCCATCCAGCCTGGCCTTGAACCCCTCCAGGGGTGGAAGATACACGCCAGCAACCAGGGGCTGGAAAACCATCCAAGGTTCACTGGTCTTGCAAATCCAGGGACCTTGGCTTGCAGGGAACTTTTCCAGCTCCACGGAGTTGCAAAGCTCGTGTGTTAACCCACCCTTAGAAGTCGAGCTGAAACAGGCCCCAAAGAGGTGAGGAGCCTGGGGAGGGGGAAGGAAAGGGCTGAACTTTGGGTTCTCATCCAGGGAGTCCTGAGAAGACTGAAGGTGTGACTTCGGAGCTGAAATAAAGAGGGCAGAAAGGGGCTGTGGCTGTAGAAACCACTTGGCTGAGGAGCTGCGACAGGAAGCCGTTATCTTTTATGAGCAGTAGCCGCTGGGGGGAGCGAAAAATCGCACAATGTTCCAGCATCCCGGCAAGGCAGGAATGGATTCCAGCCTGAAATCCCAGCTGGACAAAGGAGCATCCCTGCCAGAGCACCCGGCTCACCCCCCGGCCCTGCTTCAGGGGGAACACCAGGCACAAACTGAGAATACTGGGAGGGAACCTCAGGGCTCCACCGGGCACTGGAAATCAGTCGTGCAGCCGCTCCAGTCCCAGCCTGGCCAGTTTCTATGGACAAGGCAACCCACCACACCTCAAACGCTGGAGCCCTGCCTGCTTTGCCCAGGTTGGCACCTCCTTCACAGGAGGACAGGATCACCCAGGTCGGAAAGGACCTTTCAGATCATCGAGTCCAACCACTAACCCAACACCAGCAAAACCCATCACCAAACCGTATTGTCAAGCTATGCCATTGACCTGTCCACCATCCACGCTGATGGATGTTGCCCCTCTGATCTCTGCAGAAATATCCGTACCTCCCACACCCACAGGCCACCGTTGTGCTTCCAGCAAGAAAGGGCTGTGTTTAGGGTCTGGTCCACAGCCACAGTGATCATTTTTGATGCACAGCAGCAAAAATGAGAGGCGAGGGCCAGTCCTGCTTCCTGCTCACAGAAGGAACATCCTTGACAGGCAGAGGGAGAGATGGGGACCAGGATCTAGGGAATGAAAGCAGCCAGACCAGCTGGGCAAGGAGCAGGACAGATGGGTGGCCCAGGTAGCATCAAACCCTTCTCACCTGTACCCAGCAACACCAGGAGGTGATGTGCTTACCAAGCCACAGGTCCTTGTGGGGTAGGGAGCCTCTCCAGCAGCCTTAGCTGGAGGGGGCAGCACCCACACAGGGTGGGCAGCCCACAGTGGGCCCACAGCTGATGCACCACCAGACCCCCTGAACCCCACGAGGCGCCACCAAACAGGGTGCCAGCACGGAGGTGACACAGGGGAGCATCCAGGTGACAGCACCCACAGCTGAGCTCCCGGAGGAGGCACAAGAACCATCTCCCCTCACTCCCCAAGGTCTGCAACAAGCACCTCACACCCACGGGCAAGCACTCCCCCTTCCTCCAGCCCCCCAGGGTGGGAGACCTCACGCACCCCCAAGCCCCCTCACCTTCACGTACGGGTCCCCCGTAGCCATGGCCCCCCCTCACCACTGCTGCCAGCACTCCCACCTCCACCGCCTGCAGCCCCTTTATAGCCGCTAATTGCCGCTAATTGGAGGGGGAGGGAGGGTTATGGGTCCCCGCCCCACTCCCGCCCCATAGTCCCTACTGGGTCAGAGCAGCCCCTGGGGGGTGCTGGGACTGGTTCCCCTCCCCCACCGCTGCGGCACCCCAAGATCCCACAAGGGTCCCCTGCGCAGGGCACCCCTAGAATCCATAACGGGCACCCCAAGACGCCGTTCGGAACAGCCTGAGAAGCCTTATCTGGGACAACCCCCCACATCGAGGACACCCGAAGACCTACGTAGGGCACCCCAGAGCTGCCCTCATCCATGACCCCCTGGTCACCTGCACCCCAGGTCCCCCCTTTGGGGCACTCCAAGCACCCACACGCTGCCACAGCCCCAGAGAACAGACCCCGCTCCCCACTTTGGGGAGAAACCTCGGTAAAAATGAAAACCTGTGGCCGTGGCACCAGCAGTGCCTTGACAGCTGTCGGGGGGGGGGCTACTGCCCATGGCTCCCCACAGCCAACACTCTCCGTGGGTGCCACTGCCCATGGATATCACCATCTCTGGATCCCCACTGCCCATGGGTGCCACCATCCCTGGGGAGTCCCTGCAGTCTGCAGGTGCCACTGCCCATGGGTGCCTCTCTCTGTGTTCCCACTGTCCATGGATGTCACCATCTCTGGATCCCCACTGCCTGGGGGCCCCTGCAGTCTGTAGGTACCACTCTCCATGGGTGTCACTGTCTGTAGATCCCTGTTGCCTGTGGCTCCCAACTGTCCATGTGTCCCCACTGCCCACGGGTGCTGCTGCCTGCAAGTCCCCACTGTCCCTGCACACCTGTGGTGGCCTGGCCAGCTCCAAAGAGCTGGGATGGAGCCCAGGTGACTGGTTATCATGGGGAGGTGGGTGCAGCAAGGGACAGGGTGACAAGAGGATGCCCAAGCAGGGCAAGGGGTGGGAGACAGTGAGCAGGACAAGGAGAAGGCCAGACCCACAGGAGGGTCACCTGGTCTGGGACAAACCCAGCAGTGGGGAGGAGGCAGATGTCCCTGTTGGTCCCTGCTCCTGCCCCAAGCACCCAACCTGGCACCCCATTTTTTTCCCCGCTGGCCTTGCCGAGCCTCGGCAGCCCTGCCGTGATGCTGGCATGGCTCTGGGGATGCCAAAGCCACCCCAGAGTGTGCCAGCTCGGGTGACCCAGCACACCCCAGCAGATCAGTGCCGCCCAGCAGGCAGGGCTGCAAAAACGTTGCTCTTCCTCTGCCCAGAAAAACAATAAAGTAAAATAAAAAAAAAGAGCACATTCTGCAACAGGGAACACACAAAGACGTTTCTGATGAAAAAATAATGAAACCCTAATTGCAGCATGTGGCTCATTAACAAATCAGGGAGGCGGGTTCCTGCCACATGCAGCTTCAGACACGGACTGGAGCTCCACTAACAGCCCAGCTTGCGGCTGGGGAGAAACCAGGGAGATCAGGCAGCCCTTGGGAAGTTACTGCTCCACAAAAGGGTTGATGGCACCTTTTTTCAGCCGCCTCTGAAGCACCAGCAAAGCCAGGGAGAACTGCAGCAGCCCTGGCACAGCAAGACACGGTGGCCAACTGTGCCACGGCCACCTTGTACCCCTCTGCTCCGCTCTGGGGAGACCTCCCAGTGCTGCCCCCAACTTTAGCTCTGGAGCCACCAACATCTGAAGGACATGGAGCTGTGGGAACGGGGTCACAGGCGGCCCTGGAGATGCTGGGAGGGCTGGAGCCCCTCTGCTGGGAGAACAGGCTGAGAGAGTTGGGGGGTTCAGCCTGGAGAAGACAAGGCTCCGGGGAGAACTCGGAGCCCCTTCCAGTCCCTAAAGGGGCTCCAGGAAAGCTGGGGAGGGACTCGTGATGAGGGAGGGGAGCCCCAGGAGGAGGGGGAAGGGTTTGACACTGAAAAAGAGGAGATGGAGATGAGATCTCAGGGAGTATTCTTGGCTGTGAGGGTGGGGAGAGCCTGGCCCAGGCTGCCCAGAGAAGCTGTGGCTGCCCCATCCCTGGAGGGGTCCAAGGCCAGGCTGGATGGGGCTTGGAGCAACCTGGTGTGGTGGGAGGTGTCCCCGCCCAGGGCAGGGGATGGCACTAGGGGGGCTTTAAGATCCTTTCCCACCCAAACCAGTCTGTGATTCTGCGATTCATCCTACAGAACCCAGGGAAGCAGTGAGGCCCTGGGGTACTCAACAGACACCCATCACCCCATCCCAGAGAGTCATGGCTCAGCTGCAGGGTCTGCAGGATGGTCCATGCCCCCAGAAGAGGGGAAGCAGAGGGACACAGAGCCCAGCAGCTGGACAACCCACCACCAGAGCAGGGTGGTCGGTCCTGAGGACACTGGAACACGTGCCAAGAGGCTGCAGGCAGTGAGACACCGTAGGTAGCATATGAATTCATATATAGTAAAAAGTCTTTATTAAGAAGGCTTTGAAGTCAAAAAATAAAACTCTTGATACAATTTTCATAACCGTCAAGTCAGCTCAGCAAATATATAATCAGTACTTTAGCCATGTAAGGTTAAAGGTCCGTTATTTTTCTTTTTAAAATAAAATATATTTTAGTTTTTAAAATTTATTCAATAAAGTACATATTTTCCTATAAATTCCCTACATATACATAAAGAGGTAAAAAATAAAAAAATAAAACTAAAAAAAAAACAAAACAAAAAACCAAACCCCAACAAAACCAACCACGAAATAAAAAGGAGATAGAAATCTGTCTGTTTTTTTTTTTTGCGACGT
>VXBW01004666.1:0-30407 GCA_013400375.1 Thinocorus orbignyianus
TGTTCTGTTCTCCAGAAGCTCCTTGTCTTGCTCCTGCCCTCACAAACACTTAGTGCTTCTCCCGTTGGCCTTTCTGCACAGCTCACTTCCCATGTGAGAGGCAGGAGACATTGAGCCCTTTCCTTTTTCCTCCCCCTGCTTTTGTTTCTCACCCAAGCAGTCACAAACCCTAAGCATCAGGCTCTGAGAAACTTATTGGAAGACACAGCTCATGGCACTGTGAAGGACTGACAGTTCCTTGGCAGAGATGATTTTGGAGACACAGGGCAGTGTTGTGACACATTGCTAGTGCCCCTAAATCACACCATCTCTCCACCTGCTCTTAGTTTCTCTGCCATGGACAAATGCTGTGCCCTGCCTGGGGCCATGTGTTGGAAGGTCTGCTCCTTAGCGCCCATCTCCTCCACACACTGCGTGGCACCTGCACCCTCCACAACACACCACCTCAAAGGTCAGCCTTGTCACCTCCCACACAACAGGCCACATGCAGCATTGCCTCAGGCAAGAGAAAAGAAGAAAACTGTGGGGTGTACCCCTCCATTCCTTCCTCACATACCTGTGGCTCACCTTTGGCCTACCTTTAAGCTAAGCAGAAAATATGGTTTGGGGAAGAAGGACAGCAGTAAGTTTTCCAACGCTTTGTCCTTCCTTCAGACCACAACGCGCACCTCCAACTAGTGAAGTCTCCTGTACTCCTGCAGCCATCTCAGTGGGATTATTCCAACGCTTGATGGGCTGCCTCTAGTTTGGGTGAAAGACACCCGGGCTGTGCCAAGGTCTGTTCAAGACAAGCCCACAGACACCTGCCTGAGCTGATGTTTTCATAGAACCAACAGCTCTTGGCTTCCGAGAAACTTCTGCCCCTTCTTTTCAAGGGAGACCACACAGGCTTGGAGCGTTTTCTCAGAAACCTCAAAGACTGTACCATGAATCAAACAGCGCTTAGTGGCAACCAAGCGATATTAACTTAATTTGGAAAAGCTTTCAGCAATATCAACGTACGCAATTGCACTCTTGCAGCGCTGCCTGTCCAAAGCATCTTCTGGCAGTCACCCCAGCTGATCCAGGCTGCAGGATCCCTTGATGTAGACCAAGGTGGAGTGAATGCATCATCATCATCCAAGGAGTGAAGTGCAGCTGGGACTAGAAGGAAAGAAGAACCAGACTCAGGAGTAGAGGCCAGGGTAAGTATTGAGGTTGAAAGTTTGTGACANGAGTGAAGTGCAGCTGGGACTAGAAGGAAAGAAGAACCAGACTCAGGAGGAGAGGCCAGGGTAAGTATTGAGGTTGAAAGTGTGTGACAGCCCACAGCTTTCCACCTCTGTCTGCTGTACAAGCACTAGTATTCAGAAGCTGAGGTGGGCCCTCCATGGAGCACTGAGCCTAGAAGGGCTGTAAGGATGGGAATGGGGCTGCTGGTGTGGGCTAAAGGGACTCAGGCTGTGCAGAAAATGGTTGTGCCCAAGCCTGAGGTTGGCAATCTCCAAATGCTTTCCATCTTGATGCACTCACCATTTTTTCAAGGGACAGCTTCTCATTGGAGCTCCTGGAGGTGATGGGAAGTGGCAAGGACTGACACTGTCTGCTTGATCTAAGCTTGTAGAAGTCAATGCCAGAGGCTTTGCTTCCAAGCAGATGCTCACACCACTGGGAAGGGAAACTTACAGCTCCATGGTTGTACGCCTATGATAGCAATATGCAAAGAGTTCTCACCTTCCTTGTCTCCCAAGTGCAGCTTCACCAGCACTCCAGCTCTCACAAGGAAGTGCAACCTGATTCCAGTGTCACCAGCAAGCACTGGTGAGCAGGACCTCTGTCAGTGCTGTCTGAAGAGANAGGAAAGAAGAACCAGCCTCAGGAGTAGAGGCCAGGGTAAGTATTGAGGTTGAAAGCTTGAAAGATTCTCTGTCAGTGCTGTCTGAAGAGAGGAATGGGAAGTGGCTTTTTAGGAGTAGACCTAAGCTATCAGTCACAGGGGACCTTGAGAAAACCACCCACCACCTTGCAGAGATTCCAGACTCTGCTCCCTTCTCTTGACACTGCACAACTCTTCTCCATGGCTCCCTAGCAGACTGCCAAGCTTGTTCATCCCTCCTCATTCCCTGCACTCTTTCTCCTTTCCTGACAGCATGCACTGGTCTGCTACTACAGCTAAGGTCCCTTGTTGTAAGCCTTGCCTGCCTAAACCCACCTCAGAGCTGACTGCTCCTCTTGGGTGGCTTGAGAACCCCTAGCCACACCTGCAGGCATCTCCAAAGCTTCAGGTGGGGCTGGCTAGAGTCAAGAGGACTCACAACACCCATGTGTATCCATGTTAGCTGTAAGGGCTTGCACCTGCCTCAGCTCCTGAGGCTCTCTGAAATCCTGCTTTACAGACCCTACACCATCCTCTTCCTTGTCTTGCCTCCAGCATGGAAGCTGTGTCAGGAGAATGAAGGAATGCAGCCAGCAAAGCAAAGAGAAAGGGTGGCAGACATGAAGAGGAGCGAGTGGGCTGATGTCTCCTGGCCAAACTGGTGAGTGTGATTTGTGCAAAAGAACTGTCCCAAAAGGCATCTGTGGGAAAGATCAGGCAAGTCACTGCAGAACCAGCTCTTGTATTATGGGCATAATTGGTTTGAGTTTGATCTACTGTAGCTTTTTTAGACTCGGTTTTGTAAAGTCATGTGGTTCTTCCTCTAGCATCT
This sequence comes from Thinocorus orbignyianus, assembly GCA_013400375.1. Classification (NCBI taxonomy): domain Eukaryota; kingdom Metazoa; phylum Chordata; class Aves; order Ciconiiformes; family Thinocoridae; genus Thinocorus; species Thinocorus orbignyianus. The sequence goes on from VXBW01004666.1 coordinate 2,688, forward strand.
TGTGTCTTTCCCTTGCATGCTGTTACACACCTCTGCAATCTCTCTAGCTCTCATGGATGCAGTCCAAACAGAGCAGGCAGCCATGAGCCTGAAGCTTGGGGACAGGTGCACAGCCTCAGGCAGGACTTGTCATCTGCATGGTTGGCCCTGTGATGGGACTGAGACCCAAGTCCACAGCTCCCTCCAGGCCCCCGCATCCTGGGCTCTGAGGTGCCACCAAATCACCCATCAGCCCTCACCAGAGGCACTCTTGGAGGAGGAGACAAGGGCGCAGGGAGCTTGGGAGGTTGCCCGTGCCAGGGCATTTGTCTGCCTTCATGCTCAGTATCAGAAGCTCAAAATAGCCAAGCTCTTGCAAGACTCCTGTGCGGGGTCAGGCCTGTTTGTGCAGATGACACGCTGCCACTAATAGCGCTCGAAGACATTCCTGGGCGGGTAGGTCGCCTTCTATATCTCTGTGCAACGTGCTGCCATGGAGGAGCTGGACAGCTGTGTTGTGTCCTAAGATGGCAGATGCTATTCTTACCCCGTGGAGACTTGCTGTGGCACAGCTCCTTTCTCAGCTGAAAGGTTAAACATCAGAAGCAGGCCTGAGTGTGCTCTCCCTGGAAAGAGCTTCAACCAGGCATGTCCACTTTGACACCCATGCAGTGTCCCTGTGCCAGCCCAGCACCTGGATGCTCACCGTGGCCTCCTGGGACATGCTGTCCCTTGGGGAGCACAGCAGCTGCCCAGGTACTTCCAGTGTTGCGCTGGGCTCAGTCTGGGGTGCTGGGGGTGTCCCTTCTCTTGGTCACTAGCCACTGACAAAGGCAGGCTGGGCTGTAGCTCTGAAAGTGCAGGACTTCACAGCTGCCTCCTGCTGAGTCCCTGCCTGGGTGAGGCTGAAGGTGGAGGCAGGGCTCGCTCTGAGGTTCAGCAGCATGGCAGAAGGCCATGTCCCTTTGCTCAGCACTCTCCAGGGACAGTGGTAGGGCTGTCCACCAGAGAGCCCTCAAGAGCCACTGGAGGATCAGGGCTGCAGGAGAACCCCTGGCCAGGCTGGTGGCTGTTGCGTGATGGCTGTGGAGACACGGCCTGACTCCATGAGAACTTTGGAGAATTCTGGAAAGCCAGTGTCACTGCCTGGAAGAGTCAGTACGGGCAATCAGGCAGAGGAAACCAAGGTCCAGAGACACCACTTTGTTCGGTGGCCACGCCTTTTGCCTCCCCATGTTGGCTGTTGCTACGAGGGCACAGGGCCCATCAGCTTTCTCCTGGCTTGGGGCTCCAGCAGGCTCCTGTCAGTCTCAGGGAGCTCAGCCAGGCGGCAGCTGGTCGGGCCCACCACCAGGCGGGGTCAGTGTGGAGCCATCGAGGTGGACCCTCCTCTGGGGGGCTGGTCTGCAGCTCATCAGCCCTTAGGCCTGACATCAAAATGGGGGCTCTGAAATACCTCTATAAATAATACTCTAACAATATTAAAAATACCTCCCTGATCATACATTACGAGCTGTAGCAATGTGTTAGCCTAAAGACGATTTATCACATACAGCTAGAACATACATAAAACAAATTTTGTCATTCTGAGGTTTTCTTTCATGCTGAACTAACTGTACTGTTCAGTCGAGGAGGCCATAAATCCAAATAGAATACTAAGGGGAGGGAAAACAAAGATTGCTACCTCTTGCATATTTATTGCAATAACTGTGGAATGATTGCCTTCTGCATTGTCACACTGCCTGTGGAGTTGGGCCACCTGTCAGCTAACGAGTGCTAACTGACCATGGGGAAGACACTGCTCCAAAAAGGCCATAAAGGACAACCTCAGAGAGAATGTTTAAGATAGATAAAGTTCCAAAAGAACTGCTGCTCCTTCTCAGACCTGTGAACTCCTGGTCTGGGGGGACATCTACATCTCCTGAGCTAACTGTTCCAGCTACAGAATTTTTTGAAAGTATCTGATTGTAAAGAAAGAATCTTCCTTACAAAGAGTTTGAGGAAATAAAATTAAATTCAACAGCTGAATTCTGCATTTATTTACCAATGAGTCTGCCATATATCCAGGAAAAGGGCCTACAAAGAGATCTTTTCTTTTTCCCGTGTTTACACACATTAGTTCTCTTGAATTAGTTCATTCTAATTCACAGAGAGGACTGCAGACAGTATACATACATCAGGGCACTAAGGGGTAAAATCTAAGCTTAGCAAATATATGAGGTAGACTGCAGTGCAGTTGAGAGATGTCTCCACTCTCACATCTTGCACCCTGTTGAGATACTAGCTACCTGGAAGCACACTTCAGGGAGCATCAGGCACTTTGAGGGACCTGGAAGACTTCTGGAAGGAAGGCAACATCCACCTGTGTTGCTCAGCAGAGCAGTGGTAGAGTGAAGTTGGCACTGCATCTTGAGCTGAGGCAGACTTAGCATGTATTTTCTCAGGCCACAGCCCTGACTGAGATGTAAACCACCCTGGTTGCTGTGTCTGGTGACAGGTCACTGTCATTGTCTCCTGCTGGAGCTGTTCTACTTTGCACAACTGATCCGTCCTTCAGGAGGAGCAGGGACTTGTATCCTTCCCTTATCCTCCCAGATCGATGCAGAGAGTAATTAAAAGAAATGGTTAAGATCACCACTAAGGAAATCTATCTGCTAACTTTGCATAGGAGGCTTGGTGGAGTCTTTTAAGTGACATGAGCTTTAGTGTTGGAAAAAAATTTTCCTTGAAATGCTATACGGAATATATCCTGCTGTAGTATAAACACGTACTGCAGATTAACTACAGCATAATCTACCTTGGCATCTGGGAGATGTTCTCTGCATTTTAATCTCTATTTTTTCTTCTTCAAATCTGTGACTTCAGATGAAAATTTGGATGAAGTGCAAAGAAGGTATCTATGTGTGACACTCAGTCAAAGATAATTACAAAGTGAATTGAACTACATATGTGGATGTTTGCTTTCTATGACTTAGCCTCAGTACAGGATCACAGTAACATGCATACATTCAGAAAACGTTCATGGATTCAAAATGTGTTTGGACAAATTAATCAGTTAAAAAGTCACCATGAACTATTAAATACCTAGACATCATGTCTTGCTCAGGGCATTCATAAATACAACTTACTGGGCATCAAGAGAGTTTTAGAAACGTGCATCAAGATGCTGCTCCTTCCTGGGCATCACTTTCAAAGCCAGAAAGCTGAGCGACATGGACCTTTGATCTCACAAGTACATCTTATTTTAGGTCATGCAACAGCTGTCTTCAGGGTTTAATACCACACTCCTTCCTCACTTTCTTTTCTTCCCCTTTCTTCTTCCTTGTCCAGCTACTTTCTCTTTCGACTACCTTTTTCTACTTAGTGATCTCCCAGCTTGCCCACCCTACTCACCTGCTCTGTAACAGGAGCCCCTCAGCTGCTTTGGTGGTTGATAGAAAGGGCATCCTGAATGTCATCTCTTTGGCCAGAATCTACGGCCCAGATCTCTTCCGCTGATGTTAGCTGTGGAGACAGGAGTGTGAGTAATGGTGCACCTGTGATGTACATTTAAAAGCTGCCCATCCTCTAATCCCAGGTTGTGGGGTTTATTTGCCTCTCATGTTCAGTTAACTCATTCTGAGGACTTCCAAGAATATCATCTGTGGGATGTTACTTGGCAACAAATTTCTCATCAAAGTTCCCTCTGGACCAGAAACATTCACTTTACTTGACATGTAGTGAAGATAAATCTCAACTGCATTAAGATCTGCAGAATTTTTTTTTTTCTGAATAGAGCAGAAGGGACAGGGGATAGCAAGTCCATTATAGACCCTTCATGGTCTGCCTGTGACATCCACTTGTGAACATGTAGACCCAGAAATTTTTGCTTACATTTGCCATGGTAAAGCAATGGCCCACACTGCTTTTCAACCTGCAGATTTTAAGTATCATTAATTATGATCTTCAGTAGTTCTTCCTGGAAAATAATTTATTGCTTCCAGCAATTCGCTCAGCTCATTCCCTCAGCCACATTTGTTAGAAATGTTAGTTTAATAGCACAATTCTGAACCAGGTGACACATCAAAAATATGTATTGAGCACATTATGCACACAGAATTAGAAGCATGAGCCTTAGCAGATCTACACTGAATTGATAAATAACCTTGTAAAATGGAAAATGTGCTCTTACCATCTCCAGGGTTCAGTGTCCAGCCGCATCCTCACAGAATTGTAGGGATGAGCAGTTTTGCCACAGATCTGTGTTCTGACATTTCTGCTCGTCCTGTGGTAACATTCCTGTGAGCTCTCATTTTACACAGAGGGCAGCAGAAATGCTGCTGCTGCGAAGGCTGGGCATTCTCTGTCAGACTGTCCATCACAGGCTTCAGAGCAAACTGATCTGTCCAGGCAGGCCCTACCATGACAGCATGGCCAACAACAGCACTTGCAAGCTGAAAATCCTGCAAAGAGCAATTTGAGGGTGTTTTGAGGGGAGAACCAGAAGCAAGTCAGGGAACTTCAGACTCCATCCTATATAATTGTTCTTTCTAAAGGGTCATAAGTGTAGCTCTATTCCACATGATTTTTGTATCTCCCAACAAAGGGCCTGTCACTGTCCTAGCCTCTGCTGGTTTTGGGGTGATGGTGTTTGGTTTTACCTGGAAAGTGCTATAAGTTAATACCCTGATTCCAGAACAGAAATGATGCCATTTATTCTAGGTGTGATGCTATTCCACTCTCTTTGAATTACAGAATCTAGGGACAAAAAACATTAGACTAGAAAGTGGTCTTTTTGCAGGTAGGTCTCACGTTGCCATACATGTTAGACTCAAGGTAGACTCAAGGCACTGAACAGAGTATTTTTTTCTAGAATGTGAGGACACTGATAGTAAATACTCATTTCCAGGTGGAAGTAAATTTAGGCAATCCATGCTGAAACCACATCCTTTTTGGAAGTTTCTTGCAAATACTAAATGATACCAAAGAGGAGGACTTAGGCAATGGCTGCCATTCACTCTTCTGGGCAGTTTAGCAGACACAGGGGAAATGAGAGACATGAAGGCAGTGTCTCAGCATCCTAAAGAGAAGGACTCTACAGAAATAAAAGCAAGAAAAGAAATCAGAACAGGTGCTCCTCAAACTGAATAATTTCTTCTCTGCTGCCTGTACTGTCAAAAATGAGAAGCTGTTGGGAGGTCTCTCTAGAAAGACCTAGTGGCCTCATCAGCAATCCACTAGGGCAATTAACCCTAGTTCAAAATCAGCTTTCTGTCTGCAATGCCCTACGAGTATTTGCATAAATGACGCTCTAATCTCCCACCTGGTTTCCAATTTGCATTATTTGCTCAGGACCTGGTGTATGCAGATGTATGAATATGGATTGAATTAAACCTTTTCTTCCTGAACAACAGCACACCTAAAAACCTCAAACACCGTTAAATGCATCTAGTTATTCATTGGTAATCTCTGCAGAACAGACACTGTTAACTCAAACTGCACAGTGTTCCCTATGACTTCTGGAGAATACAGTCTTATCTATCTCACCACCTGGGTCTCTCACCCCTTCTGATATGAGAGCTGACTGCTCATCTTACCATAAGCTGCAGTATGGAAAAAAGTCACAAATTGTGAATATTTATCTTCTCAGTTAAAGTTCTCAGGATGATGAAAGGAATCTTCAGTGTGCTTCTGGAGGTGTGATTTAGCAGAAAAGGCTGTTAAAGCTGATCAAAGATCTCACAGCCTAGTAGGGAACTATAAATGGCCTACCCCAAACGTAACAGAGCAGCCCAAGGTAAAAAGTGTATTTTCACAAATGTATCCCAGCAAATCCCCTTTCCAACTGTATCTTCTCAACCTACTATCTCTATTAATAATGTATCCCACAAGCTTTGTTTTGGAGACCGGGTAACTAGAGTTTCTGTGCTCTACTCTGAACTCATTGCTCTTTGTGCTGGGTCTCAGCCTTCCCACCTAAGCAGGCATCCTCAGAAACAGCAGAAGGATGATGCCAAAAAGCCAAATCCAAATTCCAGCATGCCATCCATCCCACGTGGCAGACAATCTGCTCTACAGTTGGTATTGGGGCATTCAAAATATTCTCTGATAACCCAATTTGTCTGTCCCTGTGTGGACTCCAGAATCCTTGGGTTTCCTCACAGCTCAAATGCTGCAAAACAGGGAAGTGCAATTCTTACAAAAAATAGTTGGCAAGTGCTCTCCACATGCTAATAAAGTGAGAGTGCATTGCCAGCTGCCCAGTTGTTCCAATCCTTGTTTCATGGTGCAAAGCTCCTAATAACACAATCAGTTTCCTGGAACGGTTATTGACATTTCTTTGGCCGAGGTAGCACAGGGTCTGTAAGATACTGAGGGCAATGACAGCTTAAGGGATGCAGGAATATTTGGGCAACCTGTGAGATACTGGAGGAGAGTTGAGTGCTTTCTTGTCTGTGGCACAATTACTTTGATTGTGTGTATATCTTCAACCTTCCTTCCTGGCTCTGATCCTACCAATGACATATAGAGGAAGCTGCTGAGGGAGCTGGTGTACCCCTCCCCCTTGGAAGTGCAGATACTTGGCTGAGAAAAACACTCCTCCAGCTGTGTAGGACTGGGACAGGCTGGGTGTGTCAGTGCAAAAGGTGGCAGCTCACTGGACTGTAGTGATACAGACCTTACACATCTTTACCAGCCAAGCTGGAGCCGTACCTGGACAGCTTCCCATAATGCAGAAGGCAGCCACCTGGACTTCCAGAAGTGACTTGTGACTGCTGGCAGTTGTGTTTCTCTTGCAATAGGTGTGACCTGTCATGTGGACAATCATAGGGAAAACATTGATCCGAAAGAACAGACTTCCTACCTGAGCAGAAGGTGAGGAGCACATCTCTCTAGCCTCCTAAGGCTGATAATGGGGGGGAGACAACAAAGGGATCTCTTTTTAAATAGACATTATGTATGTCATGTAAGAGGCTCACAGATCACTTGTGGGTGAGAAGACCATGAATTTCATGCTGTGCACCAAAAAGAGTACAGGTAGGCTATCCTGGTCACAGCTCTGGGTTGCTGATATAGGCAGTCTTTTGCTTCCCTGCTTCTTCTGCATCAAGCTCCTTTAGGATAAGAGGAAAACTTGGTAACTGCTGAAGAAATGATGTTGAGGGGACAGGGGGCGAGATCAGTACCATCTTGAGATCTCTTGCTAACTGCTTGTGTGAGTGTGAATACTCTCCACTTTTGCAGGTGATGAAAGTTTAATACCATTGGTGCCAATCTTCAGGAAAAGCCATATGAAAGAGTAGGTGAGCTCTGTGTGAAAGACGCAACTACTCATGTTTCGGAAAGCATTCTCCATATGGTGGGGGGATTCCATGGATTAGGATGTTCTGTTTTGATATCTGCCAGCTGGATGCCCGCTTGACTTGAGCACAGCATCTCAAAATGCCTGTGAAATCCCTGGTGTGGCTGATCTAGGATAGCTGCGTAGCTAAAGGAATGTAATGAGAGTAACAAAGGTACTCAATGCTATCATGAAAGCATGAACTGTCTGATGATGATCTTGATGCTTTGCTCCTTCAAAAACTTAGATGGGAGCTCACCAACTCACTGCATTTCTGTACTGGAACTCACTGCTGCCAAGGTTTAATTTCACACCATAAGTACTTACCCCCAAGAAAATGCCTTCTTGAACTTTTCTGGTTGATTCCCAAAGTCTCCAACTGCATTTGCTTTAGTTATTTCTCTTGGGGAAGAAAAGAAGACCAATGGGCTTGAAAAGGAGGCCAGAGGCATGCCACCATACTTCTTTTTGCAACTGGCTAGGAGGTCCTTGTTAGTTTGGTCCAGGGTGGGAGGAGTGGGGGACTTAAGCAGGAGGCCTGAAGGTGGTTGTATGACAATGACATGGAGATACTGGGACTGGCATTTCCTACTCACTGAACAGGTTACGAGGATGTTAGTGCTGCTCTAAGAAGCAGAGCAGTGAGGTTTACATTAGGTTGCAAACTCAGGAGCCCTTGACAGTGTTCCACTTTCACGCTTCACCTGTGTCATGGTTTGTGCTCAGGAGTGCTCCTTTTTTCTCCTCAGGTCATGGCCAATGAACACAAGGGAAGGGAAATCCCATTGTGGGGACTTACAGAATATGGGGTGGGATCTGTCTTCAACATTTTTGGATGTCATCACTCCAGCACTTCACCCACACCATATGTCTGTGCAGGACCATCTGCGTACAGAGATTTCTTTCATTCTGCCTCTTCTGACTGTGCTGTGGTTTGCTTTAGTCCCAGCGGAATCCAGGCCCTGTCGGGATAGAAACAGAAGTGGCGGAAAGTCAGTGGCTGACAGGATTAATTTCTTTTGTTTTGCATCAGGATGTTGCTGCTTCTTTTAGCAGATCCATCTTCCCAAGGACAGGTGTTGTTTCAGCTGCCTCGTGCTTGAGCAGAGGAAATCAGCCAGTGTGCTGTGAGCTAACTCACTGAGAACTGTGGAGATAAATTTCTATGGAGTCTGGATCCAATAATGGAAATTACAGGGTTTTGCATCCAGTTTTGCAAGAAAGTGGAATGCCCAATAAGCCACATCACAGAAATTTCTCACTTGGGTGGAATTGATAATCTCTATGAATTAAAAAAAATCCTAAGAAGATGATGTATATCCCAGATCTTTTTACAAAATACCTCTCTGAGTGTCCATAAGATCAGGATTTTTAAATCTGTAGAAGAAAATTCTTCAACATAGTTTGCCTGCGAATATGAATCAATCAGTCTTTATCTTCCCCAAAGAGCATCTGGAGGAAAGTGTAAAAGTTTAGGTGTTTAGGTCTTCATTTCTCCTGAAAGTTCTCCTGAACTTCCCATGTTGGCTTCCCAGCCTTTTTCTGTCTACTTTCATACAGTTTTCTTCTCATTTTCTTAATCCTTCCAAATCTAGTCCAAAGGGTGGAGAGTTTTCCCTTTAAAAAATGCTCTGACAGCTAATGCTCCATTTTTGTAAACAACATGCACACAGTACTTCCGTTTACAATTTTATCTCCATACCTTTGTTTAATGTCAGCTATAAACTTCAAGGGAGAAGCTACACCTTTATACTTTATTTAGTTGGTGCAAAAAGGGAACTGGGCATTTGCTAAACAGCAGAAGTCCAAGCCAAAGATTATGCAGTGCTGCAGCCAGACAGTTCTGGTGGTTGCAAGCACTGAGGGCTGGCTGCAAGGCATCCTGCACCTTTTTGTCTAATACCGTGATTGTACTCAGTAGAAGATTTATTTAGCATCACAGCTGCAGTCCTAATACTTAAATCTACATGCTTTATCTGGCCTTCAAAGAAGAAGCAAGTTTGTGATGTAAGACTTCCCTTTACAAATACCCATGAAAGATTGTCACTTTTCCCTGTGTCCATCAATATTGTTCTATATTATAATTTCTACTGATTTTTCCAGTATATCCATCAGCCTTACTACACTTTAGTTCCCTTGATTTCCCCACAATCCCTTCTAATACCACGGGATTACATTAGTCAACTGGCAATTCTGTGATGTCCAAATGGATTTCAAGTCGGAGCTGTCATACCATGTTTGGAAATTTAGCAACTTCATAAATTCCTCTAGATTTTTTGATAACTATATTTGAAGTTTAGGGAGAGAGGTCTTTCCAACAAGACCATTAACCTGATGATAGGGATGTGAAATCAGCTTCATCATGGGAAGAGGACTTAAGCCCAGAATTGACAGAGGAATAGCTGCAGGTGTTGGAATTTTGCAAGGGAGAAGGGGAATGTGGTTAAAATCATGGATATATGGTGAGATAGTGTGCACTACTGGAACATGGTCGTGGGATGGTACGGACTGTATAGGAAAAATAGACAGGGAAGATGAGGATAGATGTTTTATGTTAAAGTGGCACTTAATTGTGCAAAGCTCCAGTGTGAAACTGTAGACATCCCATTAGAGACCGCAGGAAAACTAAGGATGTTTTGATGTGGGCTGTTATAGACCACCCAACAAAGACAAAGCAGTGAAGGAGGATTTCTACAACTAGTAGAAAGGCAGAAGTCTCCTATGCATTAGAAAGGATTTCAGCCATGTGGACATAAGATGGGAGGGTAACAGCACTGGACAAGCAATGGCAAAAGCTCTTAGACTGTGCTAACGACAATATCCTAATGTAAATACTGGTCAGGCAATGCTGAGTCCTGGAAGCAGGGATGAACTAATGGTAAATATGATCCCAGATGGCACCTCAGACTTCAGCAACTACATGGTGACTGAGTACAAGATCTAGCAGAAAGATGGGGAGGTAAGCAACAGAAGCAGGGCTCTAGACTTCATAAGATTGGAAATCTTTGTATTCAGGGAACTGCTAGTTAAAACACCCTTGGCAGCAGCTGTGAAAGAGAAGACTGCTCAGTAGAGATGATTGAAAGGGAAATTATTGAGAACTCAGAAACAAACTACCTTGTTCTGCAGGAAGACTGGGAATTTCCTCTTAGCGAAGCAGCAAACTTCTTTGATGAACTGAAACAAAAAGTCGGTAAGAGGTGGGGGAAAGGACTGGCAACAAAATAGAAATATCTAACACTGCTTGGGCACTTAGGGACATTAAGCATAACAGTTCCGCATCTTATGCTTAATGGTGCAGAAGCAACTCAGAGAAATATGTGTCGACCACTGAATGTGGGAGTCCACCTGGTGGGAGGTGATACAGAAAGCACTTAAGTATGCAGCACCATTTCTGCATCAGTCTTCATAGGCAAAGCTTGTCCCCAGGCATTTGGATCTTCCAGCAGAGTTTGAGAAGGAAAGGTGTAACCAATAGTGTGGAAGTCCTAGCCTATTACTTAGAGAAACTGGAATTACTAAGAGAAGCTGGAGGTATTAATATCTACAGGGTTGGGTGTGACTTATTAAAGGATGCTGAGAGATTTTGCCCATGTAGTTACAAGGTCTGTATTTATCATTTGTGAAAAATGATGACACACAGAGAAGGTCCCATATAACTTGAAAAAGGCTAATGTTCTGTCCATCTTTAAAAAAAGCAAGAAGAAGGATCAGTGAAACTCTAAGCTGCTCAGTTTCACTCTAGTTATTTGGAAGATCACAGAATATGTCCTCTTGCTACTTATTCCTATAGTTGTGAAGGACAAGAAGATAACTGAGAACAGCCAACACATATTTAGCAAAGAAAGTGATCATGCTTAACCAACCTGGTTGGTTTCTATGATGAAGTGACTCTTATCTTTTATCAGGTCTTTTCTGATAATTAGCATCCCTTTGCCCTGGATCTCTACTATGGTATCTTTAAATGGTCTTCAGTCTACTAAAACCAAACTGCTTCCCTTTAAGTTGCTATTTCTATGTGCTTTATAAACACATGTATATTGGATTTTAGAGGCTATTTTATCTCCTCCAAGGATGTTATATTACATGTATTGCCATAAGTCAGTTCTTAAACAGGTTTATTTTCAACTGTGTCCACAGCTGTATTCACATCAGGTAAGTCAACACTGCTTTTCCTTCACACTCTAACTAGTGATTTCAGGATTCACCCACTGACAGTGTCCACAAATATAGTTTTGCTACTACAACACAAAATAAATTTTACTTTCTGTATGGAGTAGTTGTGATCACTATCAGTGTTACATTCATTGCTCTAGCAGTCCTCTCTTAATTGCAGCTGGCATTACTGTCCTGAGAGGACAGCTGTTAAGAAATGATGAAAGACTTGATGAAGGGCCTGGAGTAGGAAACCTGAAGGACCTGAATTCCCTGAATAACATGAGCATGGAGAAATATTAACACAGGACTTCAGCGCTAAACGTGGCAGGAATTGGAAGGAATTCAGCTTCACAATTTCCACCATTCTTGAGTGAAATTTATTTGGTATGAGCCTACTGTTCAACTAAAAAGGAAGACAGGGCCATGGTCAGTATATGTTCCAAATAACTGAATGCCTCATCTTTCTCCAAGGATCTGTGAGTGGCAGCTGAACATACAGAGAACTTTGACAAGCTTCTATTCCTATATGAAGAATTATTTTGTGAGGGTTGTGTGATCAAATCAGATATTAAATGCTCTCCACATTACTGTATTACACTAGACAAGAATTCAAAACTACCGTATTAGTCCTCGCTTGCTAATCCATCTGAAAAGATCAGTCTTCTGAGATACTGAACCGTCCTCATGTAGTGAGCTCAGGGGTGAGCTCTGGGTTTAGATTCCAGTTTGAGGCCCAAAATATGGGTGCTGCAGTGCCAGAGGCCTCTTGGAAGGGCCTCCTGCATCACAGGGCCTAGTCTGATACTGCATATTACACTGGGCCCCAGACTTGGTTTTTCCAACCTCTTCCTTGTGTTATTCACTGAGATATTTTAGTGATCGATCAGGAGAAGAATGTGTTTAGACCCGGATGATCTGAAGAAATTTAAATGACTACACCCTTTCCTAACACTAGATCAGTTAGTCTCTTGGACTACCAGCAAATCTCCTTTCCCTGTACCATCAACATTACACAAAAATGCCTGCCAGCTCTGATGCTCTGGTACAGGCAGTACCGTGCTTTTAGATTTTTATGGCATTGTGGCTGTGTAAATAGGTGTATTTTGGTGGCACAGCAGTGCTAGACTGAGGGTTTATCAGAATGCATAGTACCTGGAACTATATTCTGAGGTGATATGTGTGGTTGTGTACACAGGCATGGCAGGGTAAAAGAGGTTGTTTTGGGCAGTTTTAGCTAGGGAGGGGCTATGGGAGCATCTGGATCTTCAGATTTGGCAGAGGGTTATTTATGCAGACAATAATAGGAGCAGGCATAAGTCAAATGCAAGTAAAAAGTGTAAGAGTGAACTGTAAGAAAGCAGAGTCTCATGGAGAGTAACTGTTTAAGCGAAATATGCACTAACTCATATACTATCTATACATGCACAAATATATATTTTAACTTGATACCTCAAAAGTCAGCTCAGGAATCTGTTCAAGGGCTTCATTTCAACACAGAGTCTCACGTTACTTGGGTTCAAGCTTCCAACTCACTGTCTTTCAAACCCTCTCAGCTACTGAGAATGTCCTATATTGAAACCTCAGCTGCAATACATTTTGACTTTCTGCTTTTTAGAAAATACCACTGAAAAGCAGCTCTGAACAACAATTCTTTGCTGCTTTTTTAAATAGTTCTCTGTTCCTCTCAGTGCTTGTGTTCCTAAAGCATCACAGACGTTATCATCCCCATTGCATGACTGAAAAGTTGTGGTATAAACATACCAAGGAAACTACCATAGGTCAAGCAGCAAATCACTGAGAAAGTCAGCAACAGGAATGATAAGTCTCTGCATCCAAGTTCTCTAAGTGCCTTGAGTAGTCTAGATTCTCTCCTTAACACTCTTGACAAATTATTTATAGATGTATTCACATAGTCAGTAAGATATAAAAATGTTCTAATTATATCATTCAAATCAAATGACAATTATGCCCTTAGTTTGCCAGACAATGCTTTGCCAAAGAAGGTTTGCCAGAAATGTTTTGACCGAAGAAAGGGGTAGCATCTGCAGCATCTGCAGACGAGACTATAAAATCTCCCAGGGACAAGTCTGGCCTGTCTCCACGGAAGGCTTCAAGGTAGGTGCATGCATTTTGTGAGCTTGAAGAAAGAGGACAATGTCCTTGCAATATCCCATTTCATTTTTCCTGCCTCTGGCAACCATTTCCATCAGGGAGTGCCCATCTGAACAAAGAATTTTCAATATAATTTCAATGCATGTCTGAATCTTCAATCAATAATTTGTCTCTGAAATTCGGTGCAGCAAGTAGAAACAACTGCTATTCCTATTTTACAGGATTGGCCAGTTTCCAGGATACAAGTCTTTCGCCAAAGGTAACGCCCTGAATAATGCACTCCTAGACTACAGTCTAAGACAAGACTTTTATGCAGATGCATGAGTTCTCTTTGTAAATCCTCTGCTGACTTTTAATCAGGCTAGACTGTTGAAAATAGGAAAGATCTAAAAATTTACGTGATTTTTCATTTTTAGCACACAAAGTAATACTTTTAACAGGAAAGAAATCTCTTGAGTATTCATCAGTCATAATTAAGGACCAGAACAGAGAGTGATTTTCTCTGGCTGTAGACTTATGAAAAGACCACAAATACGGCAGAATTCATCAGATTACCAAATTGTAGTCAATATTTAGAAGATATTCTGTTTACTGTTACAAGGCCTATGTGTTTTTGAAGGCTAAGTCTCACTTTTGATTGGGACTTAGGTACTTTAACTTAAAAGTGGATTTCAGTTGTTGCTTCTAAAATGCTTTCTGAGACACTAGCTAGCCATTTATTAGATGAAATCCAAGGAACTTTCTCACTTATATTGATTTTATTATTATTCTCAGTGATCCACAACTTTTTTCCCCTACCAAACACCTCTGCTGACCTGCTTTCAATAAAGTACAGTCATGGCCTCTCCAGACGCTGAGATGGCTGCCTTTGGGGAGGCAGCTCCTTACCTCCGAAAGTCAGAAAAGGAGAGAATAGAGGCTCAGAACAAGCCTTTTGATGCCAAGACATCCGTCTTTGTGGTGCATCCTAAAGAATCCTTTGTGAAAGGGACAATCCAGAGTAGAGAAACAGGGAAGGTCACTGTCAAGACTGAAGGTGGAGAGGTGAGGAAAAAGCAACACTGAAGGTCACCATTTGATTCCTGTTCTGGGCTCTTAGCTAACAGTCATGCATCTCACTCTCTTTCCTCCTACAGACCCTGACTGTGAAGGATGATCAAATCTTCTCCATGAACCCTCCCAAGTACGATAAAATTGAGGACATGGCCATGATGACCCACCTCCATGAACCCGCTGTGCTGTACAACCTCAAAGAGCGTTATGCAGCCTGGATGATCTACGTAAGTGCCAGCAGCACTCTTGCCTTGGGCAGCTGGGAGGTACTGCTCTGGAAGTGGCTAAGTGGAAGCCAACGGGCTCTCTCCCTTCCTTGCAGACCTACTCGGGTCTCTTCTGTGTCACTGTCAACCCCTACAAGTGGCTGCCGGTGTATAACCCGGAGGTGGTGTTGGCCTACCGAGGCAAGAAGCGCCAGGAGGCCCCTCCACACATCTTCTCCATCTCTGACAACGCCTATCAGTTCATGCTGACTGGTGAGTGCTTGACTTCCTCTGAACTGCTATTACAATGAGGTATCTGCGAGGGAAATGTACAGTATTTCTGCAAATACTGTGCAGTACATTAAATATTGTATATTTGAAATTAATGGAAGATCAATACACTTAACTGTAAGGGTCTGTGTGAAGTCCCAGTTAGAATCAATAAAGACCTGGACCTAAGGAAAATAATCTGTAAGGAGTAAATTCATTGGAAAGAAGACACCTTTTATCTGTTGTAGACTTTACTGACTGTAATGGGATATTACATACATGCATAGTTTTATGTATCTTAATCACTAAACTAATCTCAGTCAGAGAGTGCAGAGTACAATAATACCACACATACCTTATTAACAATGTGTCTACAGCCAATTCAAGTTTGCAAGCATCAGCATCAGTGCTAACAAGTTAAATAGAGTATCTCTGCATTGAACGAGTACATAACCTTCGCTTGACTTCTTTGCCAATGCATTTATGATGGAAAAGATGACTGGGTGGTTTGAAGTACATACAGCCTTTAATGGTCTGTGTAACTCCTACACTGGTCTATGCAACCACAAATCAATTGCTCCTTACAGTGAATCTCACAGAACAACATCAATAAAAAAAAAAAATGCTTTCACTGTTTAAGTTGAATGGTTTAAAAAAAAATTATTTCTCCATTCTCATTTTACTTCCGCCTCTTATTTCCCCTTCCATATGTGTGCATTAAAATCAAAGATATGCAGGATTTCAGATCTTCTTTTCCCATTCTTTTGTTACACACTGAATAGAAAGATCCAGAATAGAAAAATGAAAAATTAACTTTGTATATGTATGACCTCAAGAACACATGATTTCTATACATAAAAGGGTTTAAAAAAAACCTAAAAAAACAAAAAGAAAAAAAAAAGTAGTGGTCAGATATTTCTGTTGCTTCATGTGGTCAAAGCCCAACCTCAATATTCAATTCATGTATTTACCTAAAGAGAGAAATAGGTCACCTGATGAAAAGACAGTATCTTGAAAGGTGTAAGACTACAAAAGCTGCTCTGATGTGATGTCTTCACTGATTCAGCTTATAATAAGTGAAGTACCGCGGAAGCATCAAAAATACCCACTAGAACTCCCAGGACTTTTCATTGTCTTCTGTCCCTGCATCCTCTGAAACCTTCAGTTCATATTTTTCTTCTAGTTTTTGAATTATTTGTTATTGGAAAAGCTTTCTTATCTCTGTCTTCTCACAGATCGTGAGAACCAGTCGATCCTGATCACGTACGTACACCCCCTGCTCGGGTCCCTGTGGGGCTGCCCGGTGCCAGGGGACCTCCTGCCTGACCACACGCTCTCTGCTTCTCTCTTTGCTTGGACAGCGGAGAATCCGGTGCCGGGAAGACTGTGAACACAAAGCGTGTCATCCAGTACTTTGCAACAATTGCAGCCAGTGGGGAGAAGAAGAAGGAGGAGCAGCCTTCAGGCAAAATGCAGGTGAGTCAGGAAGAATGTACTAAACTTTCAGCATGTAATTGTCAAATCAACTGAACACTGCAACTGAACAATTATCATCCTGCAGGGGACACTTGAGGATCAAATCATCAGTGCCAACCCACTGCTGGAGGCCTTTGGAAATGCCAAGACTGTGAGGAATGACAACTCCTCACGCTTTGTAAGTTGTTCCTTTGGACAAACTCATCCTCATTATAACAACAGGGATGGGCTAGTGGTATTCTTACATCAGGAGATGGCAATGAAAGGTCGAAATGCACCTAGGCTGAAATGCTGCTGCTTCTCCTTAACAGGGTAAATTCATCAGAATCCACTTTGGAGCCACAGGCAAACTGGCTTCTGCTGACATTGAAACTTGTAAGAGACTCTCCTGGCCTCTTCCTGTTCCTTCTACCTCTCCCCAGTTTTTGTGCTAATTCTGTCCTATTTTTTATGACAGATCTGCTGGAGAAGTCCAGAGTCACTTTCCAGCTGAAGGCAGAAAGAAGTTACCACATATTTTATCAGATCACTTCCAACAAGAAGCCAGAGCTAATTGGTAGGAAGAGTACTGATTTTTCAATAATAGTTAATTGTATCATCTGGAAAGCTAAAGTAAGGTTGTTTTTTTCTCTTTTGTTGCTTTCAGACATGCTCCTCATCACCACCAACCCTTATGATTTCCAGTTTGTGAGTCAAGGTGAAATCACTGTTCCAAGCATTGATGATCAGGAGGAACTCATGGCTACAGATGTAAGTAACTTACAGATGTAAGCAAAACAGGTCATTTGGTGGATAGGAGACCTGGTACATATACATTTACTTTACTGTTTCTGTTGCCAGAGTGCCATTGACATCCTCGGCTTTTCTGCTGATGAAAAGACAGCCATCTACAAGCTGACAGGGGCTGTCATGCACTATGGGAACCTGAAGTTCAAGCAGAAACAACGAGAGGAGCAGGCAGAGCCTGATGGCACAGAAGGTATCAGCAGAAACAGCCTACTTTCCAAAAGATACTGTAATTGTCACCAAAAGAAGGACTTAAGCAGGAAGGACTTTAGGTCTTTAAATATTTAAAACCCAATATTTTTTCGATGGCTAGATGAGAGTTAAGACATGTATCTCATGTAACAATACATGTAAGTTAATTCTGTGACTACTTAATAAGAGATCTGATGTACAGTGCCAGGAAGCCAGAAGGAATGGATGTTAATTCCTGTAAGATTATGTTTCTATTGGAATACACCTTGCAATCTCTGCTGTGTTATGGAGTAGTGAAGTGCTTCAGCCCTAAGAAGGTGGGAGACTGTGCTCCTATTTACTCACACTTATTTGGGGTAACACTGATATGAGATGTGTATTTGATTAGTTTTTGTCTCAGCAGCAAGTACAATCCCTGCCTCCAGCTCTTCGAGCGGGGAGTCCTCTTGCTATACAACCAGCAAGTGTGAAGTCCTATAGTCATGCCTAAAAAGGATGAAAGTTATGAGTTCTCTTGAAGAATAACTGTAGGAACTGAAGCTCACAAAGTGTTGTAGACTGAATCCTGAAGACAACAGGGAAATTAACTTTCTAGCTTTGATTCAGATATTTCTTGTGTAAAAGTGAACACTGCTGTTACTTTTGAGACAGTCACTCAAATTTCAGAAATTGTTCAATATTTATTTCTCTCTTACTTCGTTCTGGTGATTAGTGGCTGACAAGGCTGCCTACCTGATGGGTCTGAACTCAGCAGACCTGCTTAAGGCCCTCTGCTACCCCAGAGTCAAGGTGGGGAATGAATATGTGACCAAGGGGCAAACTGTGCAGCAGGTAGGAAAAATGTGGCAAACCTGGAATATGTTTTGATGGTTCCTGTTGATTTTCCTCTGCTCTCTATAGCAACCGACAAACCTTTCTCCTTTCTTTAGGTGAACAATTCAGTGGGTGCCCTGGCAAAGGCTGTCTATGAGAAGATGTTCTTGTGGATGGTTGTTCGTATCAACCAACAGCTGGATACTAAGCAGCCCAGACAGTACTTCATCGGTGTCCTGGACATTGCTGGCTTTGAGATCTTTGATGTAAGGAATAAAGTTTTCCTAGCATTTTTGTAGGACAATTCAGAGGAATGGGAATTTTGAAACACATTTTTAATAGAAGTTAGTATCTTCCTACACTAATTTTCAGGGCTTTTGGAATTCTGAAGAAAAGAACCCCACTGAAAAAAACCCCACTGAATTTGAAAACTTCTCTAGAAGCCTATTCTAGAGAGATAGCACAGGAAAACTATACAGTAAGAGGTTTTGTATTACATAGAATCATAGAACGGTTCAGGTTGGAGGTGCCCTTAAAGGTCATCTAGTTACAAGCCCCCTGCCCTGGGCAGGGACACCTCCCACTAGGTCTGGTTGCTCAAAGCCAGCCTCGCCTTGAACCCCTCCAGGGACAGGGCAGCCATCTCCAGGCAACCTGGGCCAACATCTCACCACCCTCACAGTGAAAAATATCTTCCTAACATCTAATCTAAATCTACCCTCTTCTAGTTTGAAGCCACTAGCCGTCGTCCCACCATTACATGCCCTTCTAAGATGTCCCTCTCCACCCTTCTTGTAATGTGCCTTTAGATACTGGAAGGCCACTCTAAGGTCTCCCTGGAACCTTCTCTTCTCCAGGCAGAAAAACCCCAACTCTCTCACCCTGTCTCAGAGGAGGGGTGCTCCAGCCCTTTGATGATCTTCATAGCCTTCCTTTGGGCCTGCTCCTATAGGTCCATTTCCTTCTTCTGCTGAGGATTCCAAAACTGAACACAGTACTCCACGTAGGGTCTCATGAGAGGGGAGCAGAGGGGTGGAATCACCTCCCTCTAACCTGCTAGCCATGCTTTTTCTGATACAACCCATGATATGTTTGGCTTTCTGGGCTGCAAGTGTGCATTGCTGGGTCTTGTTCCGCTTCTCATCAACCAACACCCGCAAGTCCTTCTTCTCATCGTTGTCTTGATTTAAAGTATCAGCCATGATCAATTAGGATTATGCAATCAAACACTTGATATCGTTGTTGAACCTTGAAAATGTTACGTTATCTTTTTATGTCTGGCAGTTCAACAGCTTTGAGCAGCTGTGCATCAACTTCACCAATGAGAAACTGCAACAGTTCTTCAACCACCACATGTTCGTGCTGGAGCAGGAGGAGTACAAGAAGGAAGGAATTGAATGGACATTCATTGACTTTGGGATGGACCTGGCTGCCTGCATAGAGCTCATTGAGAAGGTATCTTTGCTGTTCAAGTGTATTATATTTTGGATTGTCCATTCTTGCCAAGAGACATACTTAAAATGCATGTGAGAACACAGGCTTTTCAAATATGTACCTTCTGAAAGTTGCAAGAGGGTGGAAGTGTTTCTGGATGCCATAGTCAGATTTCAGGACTATTGGGAAGAGTATTCATTTCCAGATTACAAAATAAAGTTATGTAAAAGACTGTCATGTTCTGTAAGTACCTGTTAGTAAAGAAGATTTATGGAGAGAATAATATTTGTTGTATGCACAAATGCTGTGTGTTTTGCAGTGCTGTACATTTACAAATGAAACAGGAATACTGAAAACAGATGAGCCTGAGTTAATTTTCTCTGACTTATAGTCCTGAAAATCACTGCGCTCTCTTTTGACTCCAGGAATTTTCCAACCAAAGCATGTCTACCTTTTAATCTGCTTCTCCCTCTTGTCTGTTTTAATATCTTCCAGCCCATGGGCATCTTCTCCATCCTGGAAGAGGAGTGCATGTTCCCCAAGGCAACTGACACCTCTTTCAAGAACAAGCTCTATGACCAGCATCTGGGCAAGTCCAGCAACTTCCAGAAGCCCAAACCTGCCAAAGGCAAGGTCGAGGCCCACTTCTCCCTGGTGCACTATGCTGGCACAGTGGACTACAACATCACCGGCTGGCTGGAGAAGAACAAGGACCCCCTGAACGAAACTGTCATTGGGTTGTATCAGAAATCATCACTGAAGACGCTGGCCTTACTCTTTGCCAACTATGGTGGAGCAGATGCAGGTCAGTGCTGTGAAAATCATATTTTGAATTTGGGACAATGCTGACATAGAATTAAAGCAGTAAAAATTTAAAGTTGTTTTATATTCTGTAGTCTTCAATTTGTAATATCTATATTTTAATACTTTTTTTCTTTTCTTCAATTTTGCAGAGGCTGCTGGTGGTGGTGGTGGCAAAAAGGGTGGCAAGAAGAAGGGTTCTTCTTTTCAGACTGTCTCAGCTCTTTTCCGGGTACAGGACTGCATTTTTTTTTCTCTTCACAATACAAAGAAAGGGAGCAAGCTAATATTAAATTTGAAAGACTTTTTTGCCCTTCTGTAACACTGGTAAAATTAATAGGAAATTCCACATCAGGTTTTCCAGGATCAATTTCAACCTTACTAACATGTCATTTTTAAAAATTCAGTCTTCAAAGATAATGAAAAACCTGGATTCTTGGTTATTGGGTAGGGGTTTTGGGGGTTGGGGCTTTTTGAGAGGATATAATTCAGATCCGTATACTTTTATGTCTTTGGGTCAGACTAGAAATATAATTTTAGCATTCCCGCATTTCTATGAGTTTGGTATGTTGGGGAATTGAAAGCCTCTTTATAAACATTCTCCAAGGAGATATTAATCTTATTTGAAAAAAACCCCACTATTTTTAATATAAGTAGATTGATTTTACAAGGCAGAAAATGAAAAATTGAAAAGTTAATTACTTTGTGTGGAAGTGTGAAGTTTTATATTAGTTTACACTGGATCAATAGGAAGATAGTAATATTTCTGTCTTTAAAAATGGTGTTCAGTGTCTTAAAATAAAAGAAATGTTTGGTTTCTGTGTCTTTACCTAAGTGTTCTGAAACTCAGCTAAGTCATAAAGTCATTACTGTGGGTTTGATGCACGAAACACTGGACATAGAAAACTGACCTTACTAACTTATCCCTATAGGAGAACTTAAACAAGCTGATGACCAATCTGCGGAGCACTCACCCCCATTTTGTCCGTTGCATCATCCCAAATGAAACAAAAACACCTGGTAAGACACTCAAGCAGAAAGAGAACTTGTATACATCTACTCCCCTCTGTTCTGGAAACGGTGGTATTCATTTACGCTCTGAATTTCTAGGTGCCATGGAGCATGAACTGGTACTTCACCAGCTGCGCTGTAACGGTGTGCTGGAAGGCATCAGAATTTGCAGGAAAGGTTTCCCCAGCAGAGTTCTCTATGCTGACTTCAAACAGAGGTAAGAGCATTGCACTTTTCCACACCATTAAAAGGTCGGTTCATTCATATAAGTCGATCCAGGCTGGACTCTTGTCAAAACCAGCTACGTATGAGCTGGTGGAGTTGGTTGGGAAAAAACAGCCTTGNTTATCATCTGTATCATTCAGAAAAGAAGTCTAAACATTCAGACATTCTCCCTTTGCTTAATAACTAGAAATTAATAATTTCCTCTCTAACTGGGAAATACAGTGTTTTGAAAAAAAGTCACACTTTTCAGGGGTGGGGTTTCTTCTTCTCTGAGTCGTTAATTGCACAAAAGAGCTCTGCATGCTTGAGATGTAACTAGTATGAATCAGTGTCATAACTGAAATTTATAACAAAGCAGAAGTATTCAAGTTTTTTGAACATTGGGGGTTTTTTTTGCATCTCTAATCTGGATTTTCTATCATAGTTCCACTACAAACAACATCCTGTGGTAAAATTATTAATATTTAAGATTGATAGGTCTGGCTAAGAAGTTATCTGTATTAAAAGAATGTTCCTTTCCACTAAAAGCCACATCTTTCCATAATGTACTTGTGTTGGGGTCCCCAGTCTGGGGGGCACAATTTAGAACACCTCAGACAGAAGCTTTATTAACTATAAAAACTGTGAAAGAATATTTCAGCAGCATCTCTCTCTCTGGTCCCCTCTTCTCTGCCAAATGATTGTCCAGACCCAACCTATAAACTCTATTAGAGAAAACGAAATTGGTGAGGAAAACCAAAAATTTCAGTCTTAACAATGCCTGGTATCCATCCTTGGGGGGGATGTTCTACTTAAGTATCTGCAACATTCTAAGAAATCAAAGAGTAAATGTGACCTAATCCAGTTGATGATATCCCTGCTCACTGCAGGGCCATTGGACAAGGTGACCTTTAAAGGTCCCTTCAAACCCAAAGTGCTCTACGACCCTACAAAATAACATGACAGTATGGAGAGACTGGCTCTTATTAGAACTTACAGGAGTGGCACACACAGTATTTATTAGCTCAGAAGTGAGGAGTTGGAAGCGGTCATGGACTGTTAGCTTTTAGCCGAAAGAAATATTCTTTTATTAACGATAAACTCATAACCAAGCCTCTCAATCTTAAATATTTGTAGTTTCACCACCGCAATCCTATGAACCTTGTAGACATACAGCACTTCGCAAAATAAAATATTGCTTAAAAATATACACAAAACTATTTGGCATTCAAATACCAACTTACAAAGTCATCTTAATCTGCTGATTAAATTACTTAAATTGCCAACTGAAATGGGAAAACTGTATTAATTACCCAATTATTTGAACATTCCCATAGAAAATGGGAATCCCATGTTACCTATTTTTTCCGTACTGTAGAGAAAAATAAATATCCCATTGGACTTTCTTATAAGATATTTGCCTTTCAAATTCATTTGGGATAAGACAAAGGGATTATACCAAAAGGCCACTAAAGAATAAGATGATGTGGTGATCAAGTGAATCCAGCGTATTCCAGCCCAGACACAGTATGGAAGGATGATGCAAAGGTATCTGATATACAAGGGTAAGACTCCACTTGCACAAGCAGCAGTCTTAAGACATATAAAGAGAGTGAAATATTCTTTCTGTTAAACTCTTGTTGAGGTTACCAGAGTTTTTACTCCCAGCATAATAATGGTTTCAGAATGATTCAGTTACAAAAGGAAAGACTGACTATTCTGTAAAGAGTATGTCTCCAAGCCCTTTCTCTTCTAGGTGAATGAGAAATTCTCACACCTACCACATGGGTGGGCCTTTTGTAGGAAACAAAAAAAGTTTAGGAATCAATATTGTTTCCAGCTGAGGAGATGTCTAATTCACCTAAGAACAAAAGGATGAATAAAGTTCCTGAGGAGAGGCCGATTTCAGACCACATTTTAATATGTCTGCATAGAAAAGTTCAGAAAACAAATTAAAAATACCTGTACTCCCCACCAGGAAGCAGACAGCTTGGCTGATGCTGAGGAAAGGTGTGACCAGCTCATCAAAACCAAAATCCAGCTGGAAGCCAAAGTTAAAGAAGTGACTGAAAGGGCTGAGGATGAGGAGGAAATCAATGCTGAGCTGACAGCCAAGAAGAGGAAACTGGAGGATGAATGTTCAGAGCTGAAGAAAGACATTGATGACCTTGAGCTAACACTGGCCAAGGTCGAGAAGGAAAAACATGCCACAGAAAACAAGGTATAAGGCAGAAAATGTCACTCTTACAGAAAAGATCTCTGTTCTGCTATACAGTATAAAGTTTTAAATCACTTTTCTTCTTTGTACTTGTTCCCTCCTTCAAAAAGGTGAAAAACCTCACGGAGGAGATGGCAGCCCTGGATGAGACCATTGTGAAGCTGACAAAAGAGAAGAAAGCCCTCCAAGAGGCCCATCAGCAGACACTGGATGACCTGCAGGCAGAAGAGGACAAAGTCAATACGCTGACCAAAGCTAAGACCAAGCTGGAGCAGCAAGTGGACGATGTAAGCACACAGCCAAACAGCAACAACTGGACAGGTATGGGGTTAGACCTGGCTGGTAGAGCACTGATGGTCTTGTTTGTTGTAGCTGGAAGGGTCCCTGGAGCAGGAGAAGAAACTGCGCATGGACCTGGAGAGAGCTAAGAGGAAACTGGAAGGAGACCTGAAGCTGGCCCATGACAGCATAATGGATTTGGAAAATGATAAGCAGCAGCTGGATGAGAAACTGAAGAAGTGAGTGTGGCTGTGGGGCACCTGAGGGCTTGGCTGGGGGACTTGTCTTTCTTCTCTGAGCTCTGACATGCTTTGCTTTGCCCAAAGGAAAGACTTTGAAATCAGCCAGATCCAGAGCAAGATTGAGGATGAGCAAGCCCTGGGCATGCAATTACAGAAGAAGATCAAGGAGCTGCAGGCAAGTCTCTGTCTCTTCCCCTCTTTCAGCCAGTCTCAGGACAGGAACAAGAAGGACATGGGTGTGACGGGTGCCTAATGTTCCCCAGGCGCGTATTGAGGAACTGGAGGAGGAAATTGAGGCAGAGAGAACCTCTCGGGCAAAAGCAGAGAAGCACCGGGCTGACCTCTCGAGGGAGCTGGAGGAGATCAGCGAGCGCCTGGAAGAAGCCGGAGGGGCTACTGCAGCTCAGATCGAGATGAACAAGAAGCGTGAGGCAGAGTTTCAGAAGATGCGTCGTGACCTCGAAGAGGCCACGCTGCAGCACGAAGCCACGGCTGCCGCCCTGCGCAAGAAGCACGCGGACAGCACGGCTGAGCTTGGGGAGCAGATCGACAACCTGCAGCGAGTGAAGCAGAAGCTGGAGAAGGAGAAGAGCGAGCTGAAGATGGAGATCGATGACTTGGCCAGTAACATGGAGTCTGTCTCCAAAGCCAAGGTATGCAATTTCTGTTTAATTACTGCCCTGTGATACAAGACCTGACACAAGATTTTGAATCTTCTGACTACATTTTGCTATTACATACTATAGTATTGCCTTTCATCATGAGATCAGCATGGTAGAATTTACTGTTGATACTCTTTCCTTACACATACTTGACATATAGGCAAATCTGGAGAAGATGTGCCGCACTCTGGAAGACCAGCTGAGTGAGATTAAAACAAAAGAGGAGGAGCATCAGCGCATGATCAATGACCTCAATGCTCAAAGAGCTCGTCTGCAAACAGAAGCAGGTAACGAACTCCTGCACGTCACTGGAAATAGAAAACCTCTAACAGGTGGTGACAAGTAAAATGTTCAGTTTTACTCAAATCGGTCTGTACTCTAAGTTTATATATAGTCTTTAAAGACACATAGTTTGAGTATTGTTTTTTAAATTACTATGTATCTGTAAAATTTTTCAGGTGAATATTCACGCCAGGTGGAAGAAAAAGATGCTTTGATATCTCAGTTATCCAGAAGCAAACAAGCATTTACTCAACAGATCGAAGAACTAAAGAGACATTTGGAGGAAGAAATAAAGGTAAAGGAACTTTCTGATTGGTTGTTGCCTTGGGATTCCCATTCCATTTTCTTTCAGGATATTTCCTACTCTTGTATAAAATCAGAATATGTTAGCCGTGTCATTTAATCTTGGGTGCTCTTAAACACAGTGAACAACTGTTGAGATATATCTAAAAAACTGTATTTCTTATTGAACTTTTCCATTACAGAAGCTGAAACTTTATAACGTAGGATTGTAGTATTCAACAATTCCCAGTTTTATACTTCTCATTTAAAGTTTTCTCATAATTACTCCTCAGGTATCATTCTAGATTCTGATGAACGAGGGGATAAGAAGCTTTAGGGAACAATGAATAAATATACTTTTTTCCCTTCAGTTGACTTTTAATGTCAGATTCAAAGAGTTTTCAACAACTTTCCCTATTTTAACATCCTAATGTCTCACAGGAAGTTCATTGCCCGAAAAACCATTGTTTCCCCACAGGCCAAGAACGCCCTGGCCCACGCCTTGCAGTCTGCTCGCCATGACTGTGACTTGCTCCGGGAACAATATGAGGAGGAGCAGGAGGCCAAGGGGGAGCTGCAGCGTGCCCTGTCCAAGGCCAACAGCGAAGTGGCCCAGTGGAGAACCAAATACGAGACGGACGCCATTCAGCGCACGGAGGAGCTGGAGGAGGCCAAGTACGTGGGAAGTGAGAAGTTGAATGGCTGGAGAAGATATAGTCAGGGGAAACTGGAGCCTCTGCGAGTGGGTAGGGACAGGGGTGGGATGAAGGCAGGGATTTGCTGTCTTTGTGGTAAAGGGCAGAGAGGGATGGAGAGGAAAAGAATGTTGTGGGAAAAGTGAAGATTGGTAGAATAAACCTTTAGGGCTAGAAAGCATAAGACAGGCCAAAGACTCAGTACGTGCTAGGACACAAATGCCATAGACCTTTCAGGTGTAACCTAGTGCTGTGCGTATCTCTTCCCAGGAAGAAGCTGGCGCAGCGCCTACAGGATGCAGAGGAACACGTTGAAGCTGTCAATGCCAAATGTGCCTCCCTGGAAAAGACAAAGCAGAGGCTGCAGAATGAAGTGGAGGACCTGATGATTGACGTGGAGCGATCCAATGCTGCCTGCGCAGCTCTGGATAAGAAGCAGAAGAACTTTGACAAGGTGGGGTGGGCTCCAGGCCTGGGCATCCTGGGAAGAGCATGCCCTCTGGATTGTCACATCCATCCTCACGCCCCATTTCTCTTTAGATCCTGGCAGAGTGGAAGCAGAAGTATGAGGAAACACAGGCTGAGCTGGAAGCCTCCCAGAAGGAGTCTCGCTCTCTCAGCACGGAGCTCTTTAAGATGAAGAATGCCTATGAGGAGTCCTTGGACCACTTGGAAACACTCAAGCGAGAGAACAAGAACTTGCAGCGTGAGTCCCTGGCCCTCTGACCCTGGCAGTGCTTTCTCCCTGTCCATGGCTATTCCATATGGTCACCCAAGATGCTTGTCGCCTTGG
Organism: Thinocorus orbignyianus; assembly: GCA_013400375.1. Lineage (NCBI taxonomy): Eukaryota > Metazoa > Chordata > Aves > Ciconiiformes > Thinocoridae > Thinocorus > Thinocorus orbignyianus. The sequence continues at coordinate 29,957 of VXBW01004666.1, forward strand.
TGGGACAGGGCCCTTCCTCTTCTGCTCTGTGCCCGACCACACCTCTGGTCTTTGTTCCCACAGAGGAGATTTCCGACCTCACGGAGCAGATTGCCGAGGGAGGAAAGGCGATTCATGAGCTGGAGAAAGTCAAGAAGCAGATTGAGCAGGAGAAATCTGAACTCCAAGCCTCCCTGGAGGAAGCTGAGGTAGGCCCACTGCTAATAAGTGGTGTCCTGACTGAAAGTATGGAAGTATTTTTCTGCCAAGATGGCAGGAAATAGAGCTGAGGTTTCATGAATTAATGCGTGATTACTTCAGAAGCAGTCAGTAGTTGAAGTCACCATTCCTGCTGATCTCTGCAGGCCTCTCTGGAACATGAAGAAGGGAAGATCCTGCGCCTCCAGCTTGAGCTCAACCAGGTGAAGTCTGAGATTGATAGGAAGATCGCAGAGAAAGATGAGGAGATTGA
>VXBW01004668.1:0-11182 GCA_013400375.1 Thinocorus orbignyianus
TTTGCTGCAGGGCTTGTGGTTTCCACTGGGACTGGTTTTGCTGCTCTTGTAGTTTATGTTGTCATTACTGTCTCTTTTTCCAACTTGATATAGATAGAAAAAAAAAAAAGAATCTCCTTTCCCGTTATTATTGTTGAGGAAATAAAATGACTCATCCTTTTAGGAAATTGTCATGTTGATTAAAGATGAGCTTTAAAGCCCCTCAATTCCAGGTTTTAGCCTGGGGGAGCTGTCAGATCTGAAAATGGTTTCCAAACTTTTGAGCTTTGCCTTATGATACAAGCATGAAATCAAGTTGGAAGCATGTGTTGTTAGCCCACTTGTTTCGGAGGTAAGCTCAAACCCTTAGAGGTGGTTTCTTTCTCCTTCTCTCAATGTGGATGCTTCACTTGATGTGACTTCAAAAATTCATTGAGTAGTCAGACCAGCTTGGAGGTCTGTTGGATGCTGGGAACAAGCGTAGTTCCCCAAGAGGCACCAGGATGCTGTATTCATGCTTAACTAGTCATATAGAGAGCAAAGTGAAGAGGATAAATAGGTGGGAGCAAGGCAGGGGGAAAAAAAAAAAAAAGGCAAAATAATTTCTTAAATTGAATAAAAGCAGTCAGAGGATAATGCAGCTTGTCTTTCAGAGCTGAGGAAATGTCTGAGGGAAGTAGGGGGGTGGCAATTTCTGTTTATTAGCTCTTGCAAGGCAGCGGAGTTAGGGGCTATTTCGCCCTTTTGGAGTTGGATTTACTTTGCAGCACAAATTGTCCAAACACAATGATGAGCTTTTACTGTAAGCTGTGGGGCAGCTGGATGTGAAAAGCAATCTTCTGACATTATTTCATTTAGGCTTTTGTTGTCTTTTACGAAATTGAAAATTTTTGAAGAGTTCTCAGGCTAGCCACCTCTCTCTCTAAAAGACCAAATCGAAACTCTGGACCTCAAACACCCCAAGGATTGGAAAGGCTTGATTATGATCTTCATAGCTCTAGTTCACTTCCCAGTCTAGCTGGGGATCTTCACAAGGTCCCAGGTCTCTCTTTCTCTGTGGTCTTTTGCCGGATTGTTTGTCCACTGAACCCATGTGCTGTTGCCAGAGCGATGTTGACTCTGTTGACTTCAGATACACAGGGCAAAGTGATGGGGCTGATGCCAATCCATGCTATTGGTACAGACTGGGGGATGAGGTATTAGAAAGCAGCACTGAAGAAAGGGACTTGGGGGGGCTGATGGACAAGAGGCTGGACATGAGCAGGCAGGGCGCACTTGCAGCCCAGAAGGCCAGTGGCATCCTGGGCTGCATCAAGAGATGTGTTGCAAGCAGATCCAGAGAGGGGATTCTGCCACTTTGCTCTGGTGAGACCCCACCTGGAACACTGTGTGTGGGGCTGGAGCCCTCAATATGGGAAGGATAAGGACCTGTTGGGGAGGGTCCAGAGGAGGGCCATGAAGATGATCAGGAGGCTGGAGCACCTCTGCTATAAGGATAGGCTGAGCGAGCTGGGGTTGTTCAGCCTGGAGGCTCCAGGGAGACCTTAGGGCAGCCTTTCAGTATCTAAAGGGGGCTACAGGAAGGCTGGGGAGGGTCTGTTCACAAAAGCCTGCAGTGACAGGATGAGGGGCAGTGGATTTAAGTTGGAGAAGAGTAGATTTAGATTAGGCATTAGGAAAAATTTCTTTCCTCTGAGGGTGGTGGAACACTGGAACAGGTTTCCCAGAGAGGTGGTGGGGCCCCTTCCATGGAGATATTCAAGGTGAGGCTGGATGAAGCCCTGGGCAACCTGGTCTAGTTGGGGTTGTCCCTGCAACTGCAGGGAGGTCCTTTGGAGGTCCCTTCTTGCCTGGTTGATTCTATGATTCTATGCACAGATGACAAAACAGGAAGGTAGCTAGAGAAGCGCTCTGGGAATACCATCACTGGTGTTGCTCACAGGTGCTAGAGTCGGGTTTATTCTCACTTATGAGTGGAGATAGTGGTGCAGTTTGTATATGTGTCCATCCAGCACAAGGGTATGGCATGGCCAAAAAGGAGTTGTGCGAATGGTAAAGATGAGCCTGAGTTGTCCTCCCCATGTAGAGCTCATGAGTTTTATGCAGAAGGACACCAATTTCCATGCAAATGTGAGGTCAGAAGGTGATGGTAAGGCTCTGACCTGCTCTGCTGAATATTGGAGCACTGCGTGGCCCAAGGCTTAGCTCTGCGTGTCGTGGTATTTTGGGAAGCAAACGCCTGGCAGAGTAGGGTGCTGGGGAGGTGGCTAAAAGCTGTTGTGGGGGCAACTTATCTAGCTTCTCACTACCTCTGAAGGAGTGAATTCCAGTTTCTGTAAGAGTTGCTGTGGAGTCCTGGGCAGTTAAGGGCTGGATGAATGTGGCAGTGATGAGAGCAAGTTTTCTCTACCATGGTGCAGTATCTCCTGTAGCAGCAGTTGGGATAGCTGTTCAGAAGAACGTGTGGTAAGCAGTCAAGGGGTAACCCAGGACTCAAAGACCTCAAAATTAGAGATGGGTTAAAGATCGGAAGCCTAAGGTTTTATGTTACTTTGAAATTTTTTGTTAGCTTTAACCTTTAAAACTGAGAGATATATATGTATACAATGAATCATTCTGTTTCTACCCTGGTATTTTAGCAGATGGGGAAACTGGTTTTAAGGTGGAAAAGGGAGAAAATGACGAACCTCAAACCAGAGGTCAAAGTGCAAGGCATTACAGACATGTCTTTCTTCCATATGAACCAAACATATCCTGAATACCCCACCAATATGATTTCTAAGACTTGGACTCTGGCCTGACTTCATTGTGTGTTTCCAGACCCAGCGTATTCTGGTGCTGTGATCCATGCCTACCTCTCCTTGAGTCTTACTACATTTTTGGCTTTGGAGAATGCAATGGAGGTTCCACTGAACCTCCTCTGAAATCCTATTAGTTTGCTAGCCAAGGAAATCCTTCCTTTTTTTTTCCCCCTTCCTTTTTTTTTTCTTTTTTTTTTTTTTTTTTTCTTTTTCTCTAAAGCCTTCCTATGGAGCTCTGTAGTGGGGATTCAATAGAATTCTGTACAGGGGAATAATTCTCTACTGAATTCTTCAGTTCTTTTTCAGAAGGCATAAGAGATGTGAAGCTTAACTGGGGGAGTTTAGTAAGTGTTTGAACGGGATTGTATACATGCAAAGTATTATAGCAGACATCTGTGCAAAGTGTTATTATATGTGCCCATTATTCCTAAGGTTGCAAAACAGTTTAAAATATTAACCCATACATTCACATTCTTGTAACTTTCGTAAACCTTCACCTAATGGGCTGAAAATGTCTTGCTTTCTCTCTGTTGGATGGCAATTTTCTTCCTGAAAGGTTGAGTAAATTTGCTCCAGCTGTCAGTTGTTCCCTTTTCCCTCCAATTTATTCAGATAAAGTGAAGGTGGGGGAAGAAGAAGAAACACTTTTCCCTTTTAAATTATTCTAACCACATGCTTTTAAATAGGGCAGCAGTCTAACTTGCTGGACTTTGAGCCGATAAATTGGTATAAACATAGGGTTTGTCGAAGACCTCTGTCTTTTGGTGTTTCAGGGGAAGAAAAAAAAATGGAGGCCACGGCCTCTGATGCCATGGCAAATTAAAAGTGTCATTGTAGGCATCCTGAAGTTGATGGAGATCTTTCAGTCTGTTGGTTTAAAGAGAGAGGCATGATTCCTATAAAACCTACTGGTTAAGTGTCACAAATGACATTTGCTGTAAGTGTTGGCTTACATTAGGTCCCAGTTCCGTATCACAGGAAGCAGTCACAGGACCATAGGTCCTGCTACTCCATGCTTTTGTTAGAGTTGAAGACACACCTGCTCTTAAAACATGCTGCCTTTTAAGTGTGGCTTTCAGGCCAGAACGTTTTATTTAGGCTCAGCTCAGTGAACAGTCCTCCCAGGGACCTTGAGAAAAACCTCTGAAAAAATAAGTAGTGTGAGCCATATTTAAAATAATAGTGAGCTGCAGCTTGGCCATGGGTAAGGACTGGGGCTTTATTCAAACCTTCATCCATCTCCAGCAGGGCAGTGGTTGGGATGCCTCAGTTCAGGGGTCTCTTGTCCCACTGGAGCCCACAGATCAGACTTTGCTTGACTGGGACCTAGATGAAAGACTCACATTAGGAGACAGAGACCTATATGTTATCAACAGAGAGAGGGAGCACTCATGGTTGACTTGACTTTGCAGTCTGATAAGATCTGATATCATAGAATCACATAATAATTTGGGTTGGAAGAGACCTTTAAAGGTCATCTGGTCCAGTCCCCCTAACATAAGTAGGGACGTGTTCAACTGGATCAGGTTGCTCAGAGCCCAGTCCAACCTGACCTTGAAGTTTTTCAGGGATGGGACAAATACCACCTCTCTGGTACCAGTGTCTTCACCTTCATAACAAAGATTTTCTTCCTTCTTTCAAATCTAAACCTACCTTCTTTTAGTTTAAAGCCATTACTCCTTGTACCATTGCAACAGGGTCTGCTAAAAAAGTTTGTTCCCATCTTTATTGTAAGCCCCCTTTAAGTACTAAAGGGCTGCAACAAGGTCTTAATAAGTACTAAATAAGTTCTAAAGGGCTAAATAAGTACTAGAGGGCTGCGATAAGAGCCTCCTCTTCTGCAAGCTAAACAACCCAAACTCTCTCAACCTGTTTTCACAGGAGAGGTGCTCCAGATCTCTAATAATTTTTGTGGCCCTCCTCTGGACCTACTCCAAGAGGTCCATGTCTTTCCTGTGCTGAGGGTTCCAGATCTGGATGCAGTATTTCATGTGGAACAGAGGGGCAGAATCACATCCCCCAGCCTGCCTGCTACAGCATCTGATCTTTAACATCATCCTGAAGTCAGTGGAGTTATAAAGCAACAACAATCCAGAGTCCTGCTTGAAATGAGATTTAGGTTTTGAGTCTGGTGCTCCTGATCCTATTTTCCACCTTGGAGAGAGTTCAATGTGTTCAACGCCTCACAAAGAGCACAATGAAGTAGTTCAACTGGAGAGGCCTTTTGGGAGTGCAGGTACTCAGCAGGCTCTTATCTCCCTTCTGACTCAACTTCTCCCAGCACTTCTGTAACCGCTTCCTCTTCAGCCTCATTAGAGGCAAAACTACTTCTTTCCCTTGCCCATAGCAGCTCTCGGCTATCTTGCCTTTTATTCCTGGCCTCGGGTCTTCCCACTGGCACACTCCTGACTAACGTTTACACCTCTCAACTTCGCTGTCCTGACACTGTGAGCTGCTCTTTGCCCTGTGTGCATCCAGCCATGTCCACTTGTGTCTTGCTTTCCTTTTGCCTCCTGCTTTTGCTTCTGCAGTCTATGAGGCTTTAAGGGTATTCCCAGGCATTCTCTCCTCCCTCAAAGCTGAAAGACTGATACATTCTGCAAGGCAAATCAATCTCGGTGCTTTCCTCTAAATACCCCAAATTACTGCTTTCCTTCCCCAACACCCTTTATATGACCTGTTTTTCCACATCTCCCCCTTGCTGCTGGGGATTCTTGGTACATGATACAGCACCAAGCAAGACACTGCTGATCACTCAGCATGGAAACACACATTGCAAGCCTTGCATGGACAAAATTGAACCTTTCTTACTCCTTACTCTCATTTGAAGCATGCAGAATCAAGTAATATAGGATGTGTTGTTTGTACAGCCTCTGGACTGGGCACAGGAAAGGGGTCAATGCCTTTTTTGGTCCTCCTTGTGTCATCACTTACAGCTCTGAGGAATAGATTCTGAGCCAAGACCTGGTACATTCCCTATCAGATGTGCTGTTTTATTTTATTTATTTCTTTGTTTTTCCTGAAGGAAGGGAAAGCTGGTGTATTTGGCACTTCTGCAAGCCAAAATGAAATAATGGATGAGGGAAAGAAAAAAAAGAAAAAAGAACAAAGAAAAGGAGGAAGGAGGAATCCCATGGCAGTAGCAGTAAATAAAACCAAACCTCTCATTAATGATTTATACAGAGAAATAATTTCCCACATGTTTCAGGGTGCAGAGGCAAATGTTTGATCAGAGGGAGAAGGAGAGATTATTGCGCTACCACGCTGGTGATGGAGGCTCCTGTGTCTGATGGCAGCTCTCCAAAAGCAGAGTCGATCTAGGAAAGTTTGGTAACACAGATGATGGAATTGTGCAGGCTTTTGCTTTCTGTGGCTGGTCTCTGTGCCAATAGCCTTTCCCTAAGTACCCATAAAACTTTCCATTTGTAGCCTGGAGTGGCTGCCACTACCTCCAGGATGGTGCACTTGGCAAGGGCTGGCTGGGATGGAGTAAGCGTTTGAAGTCCCCTTCTCGTATGTGTTGACACTTTTCCCTGAAGAGTTTTAAGGCTGTTGTTAATGGAATAAGTTTTATCCTTATAGCAGCATACACTGCTGCACCCAGGGCTATCATCTCAGGAGTCATCTTTGATTATACATCTTGCCAAGAATGATGATACTTGGTCTGGAAGCTCAGCAACCTGGTGCTGACCTGACATAGGCAAATCTCCTGGATTGGATCTTTGTGTTGTAATGAGCTGGAACACAGTTGGCATCTCAGTCTGGTTTCTAGTGTTCCGGAGGTCTAATCTTTACAAGGGTGATGGGTAAAAACAACTCCTGCTATCTCTAAGATCAAACTTTATTCCTTGACTGAGAGATGTAGACCCAGCGAGTCAAGCCCAGATTTGGAGAGGTCCTGCAGCAGAATTTGTCTCAGAAGGCACAAGTGGGAGGAGACTGGTCCTTAATCAGGTTCTTCAGAGACCAGAAGTAAGAATGAGGAGGTGTTTACAGGTCTGATGACTGTACTCTCTTCCCCAACACCCAGGTACAGCTTTACACTGTGAGTGAGTAGATTTATAAAACCTTGGTACCTTTCTTAGGTGTGAGGTTGTAGAAGTCCTTGGGCAACATGACGGGCATCTCTCCTTCTACCTCAGATGGGTGTTTTGCTATGCTGGCTGTTGCCACAGCTGTACCTTGGGCAGTATAGTTTTTATGGGCCTTGTGATTTATAGCCATGTCAGTTGTTTAATCATTCAGTTGGCCCTCCCTTCAGCACTGTACGGTAGTTAGTTACTTACATAGAAAGGTGACTATCTGATGTAATTATGGAGTCTCAAACCTAATTATGGAGTCAAATATGATTCCATAATTTACTCTTAGTGCCTCTATGTTGAGAAGAGAGATACACGTGTGTAATGTGCACACTTACATGCCTCTGTAATTGTGGATACTCTTAGGCTCTCATTTATTTACATCTCTTTGTCTTGGGGAGAGGATGCTTGCAGCCTCATTTGGCTGCGAGAGTTCTTCAGGTTATCTTGTCTTTTCCCCTCCAGTGTGGCTTTTTCTGGCTCCTTTTGCTGGGTTTGACCAAGGCAGAGCCATCAGTCAGGATTGCTCAGTCACGCTGGTGAAGGTGCAGAGGGTTGATAACAATTGTTCTCAGGACAATGCAATGGAAAGGAGTGAAGATTACATTTCTGTTCTGGTATCTGTCGTTAATCCTTGCTCCTTGTTTTCATGAGGATAAACCACACCTAGGGGACCTTCCCTCCCCTTCAGAGAAAGGCCCCACATAACCCATGCAAAATCAGAGGCAGAGGTGGAAGGGTTGGAACAAAAGCAGCTTTGGAAGCAAGGGGACCACATGGAGAGGAACCACCATTCTGCTGTATAATACCACTTTCATCTAATTCACCCTACCAATGAACCACGTGGCGTAGTTAGTTAGCTAGCTGGTTTGTTTTATAGATAATCTGTGGATTACAGGCATTCACATATGGTTATTCCACTCGCAATTATTCTTATCAGTTGAGGATCTCATGCCATATCTGTTGTATACCCACATTCATTTTATACATTCTTGTGTCTGGGTATATCTTATAGAGGGGGATTTTAGTAATGTGTTTAAAATTGTAATGCAGTAGAGAGACCAATTTGCCCATCACTGGAGGCAGAGAATGGCTGGGGTTGGAAGGACCTCTGGATATTGTCCAGTCCACCACATTGCTCAACACAGGGTCACCTCAGGCAGGATGCTCAGGGCTACCTGTGGTCAGAATTTACCAGACTATCTCTGATTCTTTATTAAGAAATGATGGTAATTTTTTTTTTCCTCTTGAAGGGCAAATCCTTCTGAGTTATTTCTGTCCTGATTGGCAGGTGAAAGGGAGAGGGTGTTTCTTATGGGATCTATGGTGTGGATGGAAAATAGCTATCACAGTCATTTTTCCAGCCCCCTGTCAAAGCTGGATTGTTCTTTCAGGGTATCATGGCCATAGGAAGTAACGAAGTCTGTGGTCCAAATGTGCAATAAATCTAAATCCAGGGCTCTGAGAGGCAGATAAATTATGCTACTGGGGCATGATAATGATCCAGTATAAACACATTTTCCTGGTTCAAATTTGTACAAAAAATTTTGCAGTGACTGAATTTTAACCCAGCAGACTTGGTATTGCATCATACTAAGTCACTTGTGAGCAGCACCCCGGCTTTCTGGCTCGCAAGTTTTACCCACCCTCTGGAAACTGTTTTTAAGTTGGCATGAAGAAAGACTTAATCCTTGTCTACTCTGGTCCATTTGATAAAAGTATGATCAGATACCTGTTCCTGATCTGCATCAAACCCATGCTGCTGATCATCTGGCAGTGCATGGACCACAACCACAACCATGCTGAAATTTACCAGCTCTTTTTGTCAAGCAATAGTGAAGGAGAGGCACTTTGTATGTATGTATTCCTAACGCGGGTTAACTGAGTTCAGTGCAGCTCGCTGCACGCCAGGCTGTTGGGTTTGTATGTCCCATGATGGATTCTGAAGTTTCACTGACACTTCTCATAAAAACAGGTTTCTGACCAAAACTTTCTCTCGGGTGTAATGTGGGTTGTCCATTGGCCTCTGCCCCAGAGGCAGCTACATTTCAGCGGTGGCATATATAATTGAGGAAGCAACTAGGGAGTCTTTGGAGTGAAAGGTGATATCTCGTCATTAAATATTGCTGTATAGTCTCCAGTGCTTTGTGGTGAATGGTTTTAAAAAGATGGAGTGTAAAGAGGCTTCCAGGATTTCAGATATTTTGCAGAGATTAGGGATTTAACTTGCATGTCACATGAGGAAATGTGAGATCCAAAGGCAACATGACATGCATCGGGTTTGGGAAGATGTAGGCTCCTCTTCACATTTACTATGACACTCTCAGACTCGTGCCTAAGTTTCCCCTCACTTGAAGCTGTTCAACATAAGTTTTTTTCCTTTTTCATCTTCCAACGTTTTGGACTCTATAGATAAATCAAAAGCAGTCTCAGCAGTCACTGTAATGGCTGAGGTTAGTGTACTGTGGGATTTGGGCAGAATCCCTTACCATAGCTCTGAGGTCTCTGCTGGTGCTCCTGCACCAGCAAATCAAGCTGCAGCACAGACTCTGGGCCAGCTGAACCTGACTGGGATGCACTTGTTTAATGAGCAATTGTTTGTTACAAATGTGGCTGCTCCTGTGTGCAGGGCAAAAGCCTTGCCAGGTATTATGCCCACTTTCATTTCATGGAGAATCCCAAACAGGTGGATTTCTCCGCCCTGCTGTGGGCTCTCACCTCTGTTATTTGTCATCAGAAAAATTTCAGTTTAATCACTTTATAGCCCTGGCATCTGAATACTTGAGTAGCTGCCTGAGGCAGGAGAAGGGAGTTTATTCATAGCCCTTAATGGAAGGCATCTAGTGTGACCCAAAGGGAGGTCTCCTACTTGAGGCCTTTGCCTCCAGGATTGTGTTTGAGGTGCCCAGAGAAGCTGATAAGAAACGTGTGAGCTACCCTAGCAAGGCTGAGCACACAGGCCTCTGATTATTTCTCAGTACTTATCAGAGGGAGCACAAATCTCTCCCTAATTAAGATCTAATGCCAACTTTTGTGAAATTTGTTGTCATTCACCTGTGAATTATCCTCCTCAAATTTAACTTGACTGCAGGAAGCCTGCTAGCAGTAACACTTTCCTCCGGGAACTTAATTCGGATTGTAAAAACGCCTCTGTAGTTGCTTATTGAATGAGAAGCAGTGCTGGTGAGCCTCCGAGGCCTGGAAAGGCAGTTTGGATGAGCACTTAAAAGTCTAGACAGACCCCATCTCTTGGGTGTTTCAAACAGAGTTAGAGGTCCACTTTCTCCCTAGATTTCCAGATCTGTACATTGCCAGCTAAGGTTGGAGAGCTGCTGGAGGAAAAGAGTTCATTGCTGTCCTTTCAGTGCTTCTGCTTGAAGGCAGCAGCATACGGAAGGAAGATGGGTAGGTTTCCAAAAGAGGTTACACGTTCAGAAGCCTGAAGTGAGGTTTCTTAATTAGTCAAAGCAAAGGTAGCCTGCCCAAACAAGAAAGACGAGTATAAATGTCCCTGCACCCCAGTCATTTAACTATTAACCCTGGAGGAGAGTAAGGAGATACCTAAAACAATGACCCAGTTAATTCTGCGTGGTGTTGGAGTGCAGGGTTATTTGTTGCTACCTGCGGGTCTGGTGATATCATCATCTTCAGGCTCTCAGCAGAACAGGAGGCCAATATTTTTAAGTGGGATTTTAAAGTGGATTTGGCATGAACTCACCCAACACTGGTGTAATGCCATGACTTTATTCATCTGTTGCTTGTTCCTACTGACCTGGAGGCACACGGCCAAGCAGGGGTGAGTGTTTAGGAACCATGACCCAGAGCTTGGGTCAAAGACCCACAATCAGAATTTGCAGCAGAAGCCTGGCTTTTTATTCACCCTCCATAAAACATTACCCAATGAGTCAAAACCTGAAAGGCCCTTCCTAGCTTGGAGCCATGAGTTTTATTTCAACTCCCAGTGTTGGGGGATTAAACATAGGGTCCCAAGTGGGTTGGTTGATTACATCAGTGGCTGCGGTCCTTTTCCTGCACCCTTGGTGGTCATGGACTCAACCTGCTGCTCTGCACTCTGAACTAGATCTTGTCTGCCAGAAGCTTTCTCTTTTTTTTTTACCAGCAGTGAGAGAGGTTAAAAGCCTGTGGGTGGAGGCCAGCACAGAGTGCCCATTGTACATGCGTGCATACCAGAGCAGTAACTCCCTGGAATGCTGCACCGCCAAGCTTTTACCACCTTGTGTTTGTGTTGCAGCCCAGGAGTGTGTGTACATTGCGTCCCTCTCCAAGGAGATTAACAATGTGAAATGGCAGATAAATAGGACG
>VXBW01004668.1:42793-57842 GCA_013400375.1 Thinocorus orbignyianus
GGCAGAGGGGAGAAAGAAAAGGGAAAAAAAAAGGAAAAAAAAAGGCTCCATTTCAGTGTAAAGAAAAAATATTTTAAAATGCAATGTTTCAAACTCATAATCCTCCCAAAAAAGCTTAACCTTGAATCTTTCTCCATCTGATGCCTGCAGACTCTGTTTCATCTGTAGTGCTAGGAATTGTTGCAGCCCTCCATTGTCTCCTATCACTCTGTCTTTGAGCACTTGCCCAGCCTGGCTGCAGTTTTCCTCTTTCTACAAACGCTAATTGGGAGGCTTTCGGTCTTACTATTGATAAACCAGGAAAGGACTTGTGACTTTTCCAGTCTTCTTGCCTGGGGTTCAAACATCAATTGATCTTGTCTTGCCCAAAGAGTTGATCTTCCATCCTTCCTTGTGCTGGAGAAAACCCTTGTTGAATCTGTCGTATTTGTTTTCTCCCAGCCACCTCTCTGGTATCTGTGTAGCATTATCACAAGGTAAAAATAGATCTGTCTTGTCAGAGGAGGAGATAGGGTTCATGCTCATGGTCTCTAAAGACTNGATCTGCGGCAAAATGATTATGCGTTGCTGGCTTGGTGGAGCAGAATTTTAACTTCCAGCTCAGGCATTCCTCTACTGATTAGTTTTAACATGAAATAGAAACACAAGCCTGTGATTTATTGGTGAAATATTTAAGATAGATTGTTAAATTATTCAAATAGCAGAGTTNGTCGTATTTGTTTTCTCCCAGCCACCTCTCTGGTATCTGTGTAGCATTATCACAAGGTAAAAATAGATCTGTCTTGTCAGAGGAGGAGATAGGGTTCATGCTCATGGTCTCTAAAGACTCCAGAGTTGTGGCAATAGTAGTGGACCAGTGAAGTAAAGGGTGAGTAAAGAGAAAAGGCTTTTTGAAGGGGCCTTAGTGCCAATTTCATCAATTTTTGAAAATAAAATATGTTGGCATTTCTGTGTCCTAAGGAACATTTACTGTTTCCAGTTTCAGTGCACCCAAGTGGCACCAAATTTGAAAGAAGTTACTAACTCCCATAGCCATATCTGTTCTGAATATAAGATCAGTGTGACATCTTAAAAGCAAAGGTGATTGGACTTTGACATGCCTTCAGTGAAAATGCATGAGAAACATGCGCCAAAATCCATAGATGGTTTTGAAAAAATCAGCCCTTTCTTTTCTACATACTCCCATTTCAGAACAAAAAAAGAGGAGTATTTCTTGAGTTTGACCTTCTCTAGCATGCACTCTGTCTTGGGCTGTGCAGTGGAGGAGGAGAAAACTTGCAAGGTCTGACAATTTCAAATATGTGACAGCTGAAAAGAAGATAATTTGGACAGGCAAATTCAAATAGTACTGTTGAAAATGGTGTTTATCTTTTGTGTGTGTCTATATTCTACTTCTCCACCTGCCTTCAAAGAGAAGCTGAAAAAAAGGATTTACTTGGCCTTTTTGTTGCTGTAGGGGGAAGGGTGCCATTTGTGTGTGGTGCTACAAGACAGATGCTGCAGGTGAAACTACCCCAAGAAGGGGCAATCCTGCCCAGAGGGAGCAACTCCTGGGACCCAACCACCTCTTTTTATTTTTCTCCTCTTTGTTGTGTTGTGGGACCAGGTCCTTTATGGAGCGGGCAAGGGTTTTACGGAGCAATCAACTCCGTCAGCAACAGCGGCAGTCGCATAATGCTTCAGTCTTTTGTCATAGATTTTGTGTGTGTGTGAGCTGAAAGTATGGCCAGGAGGGAAGGGGATGTGAAATGCTGGGCTTTTTTTTTTCTCTTTTTCTTTTTTTCTTTTTTTTTTTTTTTTTTTCCCCCTTTGAAAGAGCCTGTCTGAGTTTTCTTTTATGCTTTTCAGGCTCGGGGATGAGAGAGAGCGTACGTATGTGCAAGGGCGTGTGCGCGTCTGTGCCCATACAGCCGCCCAAGTGGGAAAAAACTCCGTTTGCGGTTCACACAGGAGGAATTTCTGGTGGAGACAACAGTGCTAAGCAGAAAGGCACATCCTGATCTCTTGCAAGTGAGGGGCACTCTGGCGCACACATGCACGCACACATACTCTCCGGGCGCTCTGCATAATACGTGCAAAGCGCTGCCCTTTAATGAACGTAACCTATGGCGGCTGGGATGCAGTCGGCCAGACCTTGCCATTAATAAACTGGGAACATTCTTCTCCTTTTTTTTTAGTCCCTTTCAATGCCAGCCCTGTGGTTTGATCTCCCTTGAATGCTGCTCCCCCTCATTTGGGGCTCCAATTCTGAGAAGATTTGGCGCATTGTTTGAGGTTGCAGGATGTCGGATTGATTTCGAAGCTTTTGTATTGACTCCGGGCTCCTGAATGAAGCTGTCATGTGTGTCTGTGGTTGGCTAGCAGGCTGTCCGGCTGCAAGCTGTGCCTTCCTTTGTTGTTTAGGCCTCATTGAGCTGAGGGCAGAGGCTCATTTCAGGGTGATTTACCACCACCCAAACACCAGCTGTCTGTTGTACTGCCGCTTGCCTCCCCCTTGGATTCAGCTCTCGTTTTCCTTCATTTCCCCCCTTCTCCTCTCCCACTCTACCACTGTAGGCACTTGGGCACCAGTTTTTTGAGGCACTTGGGTCACCCGGATGGAACAGTGTAAAAAACATAAACATCAAATATGTTGTTCTTCTCAATGTCATTTATGGACCTGTGAGGACATATTTTTTAGGGTTCACTGTTGCAGTGTGGTACACAGGTTTTCTTCTTGGTTAAAAAATGAACTGTGGCCCTAGGGGGAAAAAAAAAAAAAAAAAATAAAACCCCCACATTCCTCTTGGCTTGTTACTAAGTAGCTCGACACAGGGAAAAACAGAAATGATTTTAATTTAAAAGTAACTATTAAGCTCAGTGGCAGGAGAGCAGGCTGACTTATGCAGCCTACTTGGTGCAGGATGTCATGGGAGGTGCCAGCAAATGTAGTCTACAGCCCTAGAAATGTTGGGCTGTTTGGGTGGATGGAGAAAGAGTCAGAGAAGGACAGCATCGCCTCTCTACACACTTGACACTCCCAAGCAGGCACAATTGCTGCGTTTACATGGGTATTGGTCTGGAGAGCTATTTTGGTGGTGTAAGACTGGAACAGAAGAAGAGAGAAGAGGCTGTGAAGAGTTGCTCAGCTCAGCTTCACAAAGCTCTTTCAGAAAAGTACTTCTCTGTGAAGAGTCAGACTGCTTCAGTGTCTGAAATGCTGATAAAAGCTTTGGAAAGGCCGTGCTGGAAGCTGTGCTTTTCCCCAGGTTACCACAGGCCAAAGCCAATCCACGTTTTCATCTGTCGGTGGGGCACATGCTGAGGGTGCTGCAAGACAAGGAGAGATGGACTGAGCGTAAACAGCCAAAAGCCAGAGCCAGGTTTGGCCAGTGAGACCTTCCAGGGGCTAAGTGGAGATGGGTTGCGCCAGCTCCTTGGGGGTGAAGCTACTGCCAGTACTTTCAATAACCGTTGCTCAAAACCAAGGAAGGCTGATGGAAAACGAGCAGGTCAGAGCCCAGTTGGACCTGATGGTGGCTTCAAGAGGAGTGGCACTTCAGGGCACGCTCTCGTGGCCGAGAGCCAAGTTGGACTTGATGATCTCAGAGGTCCCTTCCAGCCATGAAAATTCTGTGATTCAAGGTGTATGGCACAGCACTGCAAAGTCAAGCCCAACCTGCAAGCTGATCTTTCCAGCCACAATCGGGAGAGAGGGGATTCTCTGCTTAATCCCAGCCAGCTCCTCCAGATCACAGAGCCTGGCAGTTCCACTCATGGTGCCATGTGCATTCCATCTGACTCATTTAAACAGAGCTGGAAGCTCCTTGCGGGACCTCTCTAAGCAATGTGGCAGCATTGGAGCTCACTGAAGACTCAGGGTCTATCCTGTTGGCAGCATTTTTTGTGTGCCCCCATACCTCTCCCTGGAGCTGCTGATGTGGAGTGGGTTGTGACCGGCCCTCATTTGACTTCTGATGATGTAGTTTGGTGTTGCTTGACTACAGGCTGTTGAAAGTGGTGACTGATCAACTTCTGTCACCCACTCAGCTGAGATAATTAAGCCTGTTACTATCACTGGTTATTTTTCTTCTCTTTCTGCAAACTTTGGTCGGCTGCTGAAGGCCGCAATGCAAGGAGGAGGATGAGGCCAGTGGGACTCTTTATAAGAATTCAGATAACAGAACTATGTACTTTACTTTTCAATGTTCGCTGAGGAGCCTTCTGGATCTTTGCCTTGTGAAGAGAGACATCTGATGCTGGGGGGAGCCAGCAGAAGGCAAAGTGAGCTCCTCCATGGGAAATCCTTGTGCCTACCTGCTTCTAAACCAGAGTGTTGCCTCAAGAGCAGGAGGCAATAGGATCGTTTGATAGCAATAATTCTGTGAGCTTTCAGGATCACTGTGCTTCTCCCCAGCCCTGTTACTATAAGGCCATGAAAAGTGGAAATGATGCTCCATAAATTAGGACTCAATGTCAGTATAACCTGGTGAGATGAGGCTCCTCTCATTGCTGTATTCTCCTCTCCCTCCTCTGCAAGCGTCAGGTGCTGCTGGTTGAAGGAGAGAGGCGTGTATTAGGAGGAAACAACCACAGCAGGACAGCCCCAGCGAGGTGTTTTAATTTCTTAACGAACTCCTTGGGCACTAGAAACTGTAAAATAACATACAGATAAACAAACAAAAACTCACTGACCCTCAGCACCCTGGAGGGCTCTGTTTCAGATCACTGAATAAAAGCTGAAGTTGCATATGCATGTTTAATTTAACACAAGGCGTGTGCTGTGGAAAAGCGTGCTTTCTTCTAATCTGGTTCCAGACAGAAGCATCCAAACAGAAGCCCCTTTCCCTATCCCCACTAAACTGCCTGGAGCACGCGAGGAAACCCCTGAATGACAAGGCCTCCATCTGCTCCTGAACGGAGTTGCGACTGGCTGCAAATGTTGTCCATATGCTTTTTTTTTTCTTTCCCCTCTCATCTTAGCTGCCTAATGTTAGACACCTATCCCCAAATTAAGCATCTGTTCATAATAGGCTTTCCTAAAAAAAAAAAGGTAGAGGCAGTAGCTGATTCAGGTGATGCACATTAGGAGATGTGAA
This sequence comes from Thinocorus orbignyianus, assembly GCA_013400375.1. Classification (NCBI taxonomy): domain Eukaryota; kingdom Metazoa; phylum Chordata; class Aves; order Ciconiiformes; family Thinocoridae; genus Thinocorus; species Thinocorus orbignyianus. The sequence goes on from VXBW01004668.1 coordinate 47,872, forward strand.
TCTTTGACCGGAAAAGGAGATGAGATTTTAAGGAATGGAAGAGCCTCTGTGTTCTTGTGCTGTCAGGGGAAAAGAAAAACTATCAGATTTTAGGTTCATATTTTCCGTCTGCTCTTGATGTTCCAGGTGATTCTGAGCAACATCTTGCAACTTCTCTCTGTCAAAAGAAGCTGATGGTACTTCCAGCCAGAAAGGAGAATGTGGCCATGGTTTGCCAGGAGCTCAGTTTGCAAGACAGTGGATGCTAGAAGGCAGAGAAGGGTCTAAATATGGGAGGTTTTACTTGTTTTGTGGTCTAAAAAGGACTGGAGTTATCTTTTTCAACATAATGACTTTGTAGTGGATATTGGGACAAGTTACCCATCAGCAAATCATGTATGGATCCAGTTTCCTAAACACAGGTGTATTTTGCAGTTATGAGCACCCTAAGGAATCATGCCAGTCCACCAGCTGCTTGTTAGGAAATATGTGGTCTCTTTTAGATCCTTTTGTATATCTATTGTGTCTCATAAATTGTGGAATGCCTAGAAAGCCTCCTATTGTTAGACAGACAAGTCCCTCCCTGTGCCTCAGTTTCCTGTCCCTAACATAATAATTTAATGCAATTGCTTTAAATTTTAGTTCAATCTTCTGGGGAATGTTTTTGAATTTAGGAGATTACAGACTAGTTGCTAAAGGATTGTAGTAATGGGGTGAGAGTAAAATGCCTTTGATAGATGAGAGTCACAGCAAGAGGATGCCAGTGGGAAGCAGTCCCCTGAAAACCTCAAAGTTTGACAGGTTGCAATCACCAGCCCATACACTGGACATTTCAATTAGGTACTACATGTAGGTACAGCCTTTTCGGTAACTTTTTTTCCCCCAGTGTTTCTTTTGGAAAAAGGAGAAAAGATAATTTTTGCACATGATCTGACCTTGCTGGGACTTTTGAGATGCTGGGGTCACCAAGTAAGAGACCTTACCACACCTGGCAGGTTGCAGGCTTGCCTGAGGTGACCAGAAGTTTATCTGCCTGTTTGTAATTCCTGCCACCAAGGGTCATCTCTCTGCTGTGCCCTGACATTGAGCAATGGCTGCAATTCCTTTTAATCATGCCCTTTCCCTTCCTCATCATTCAGGGCAGAGAGCTTCCACTTGGCTAAACTCATTAACTGCTTTAATGTTGGGTTCTCCTTTTCCGTATAAATTCATCCAGCTGAAATCTCATGGCTCTACGTGGCTGCATGCGAGCAGATTCTCCCTCAGTTTCTCAGCAGGTTCTGAGAGTGTTTATTTTTCAGCTGCAGACAGCAAAAGGCTGAAAAAAAGGTAATGTCCTTGTAAGTGTGTGTCTATGGGAAAGCAAGTGGTTGCAATGAGTTTGTGAGGACTCAGGTGGTTGTGTAACTGTTTGAGCATTTTAACCAATCCTGGAATCCCAGCCTCCTTTCCACTATGGTGGTTTATCAAGACATCTCGGTCTGATACACTCCAAAAAATGCTTTGGTGAAGAAGCACAGAGACTCAAATAATTCCTGGAAAAGAGCCTTGTTAACATGAGGGACCTTCTTGCTCAGCTCATGCCCAGTCTGATGTGTTGTTAAAGAAAAGAAGGTGAAAAGAAGGTGCTTGAGCTCAGCTTATTTCCTAAGATGTTGGTTGTAAGCAAAAGGAGGGTGAGGGGACCCTGTTTCTGTCTAAATCTCCATTGTCCCCAGCATACTATCGATGTTGCAGGGTTCACACCAGCAGCGTTGGTGAGCTGTTGAAGTTCTGGCAAGGACTTGTCAATGGCTATATGGATGAGTTGTCCTAAAGAGGGCAAGTCACACCTGTAGACTTTATTCCACCAAATCTAGCTACACTAGAAACAAGTAAGTGTTAACTTGGTAAGGATGAACAGAAACGTTGTTGTAAAAGCGTTACCTTAAGTCACTCCAGCTTCGTAATTCTGCTGTCTGTGTTCCTGATCATGTATGTGTGTGAAAACACTGGGTCCAAATAACCTGTTCCTTTGCAGCTTGACTTGCCCATACTCCCACTGTGTTTTTCTACACACCTTGCTTTCCTTCTGCCACTCTCTATGTGATGTCCCTGATGCTGTGATATTGGCCTTTGGGGAATTCTCTTTAGCAGGTTGGGTGCTACCCCTCTGTGGAAGGATATCTCCCAGCAGTGCAGGATGAGTCCACAGGGTTCCTTAATGCCCTTTCTTCTCCTGTTTCTAGTCATAAATAATAAAAACTATTGATCTTCGGTGGTTCAGATTGTGCTGATGTTTTTTTTCTTGCCTTATCTCTTGTAGGGAAAAGTCATTGGAGATGCAAAACTACTCATGAGTTGTGGTTGCAGAGAAGGGAAAAATGCTCAAGTGAAAGACTCAGATCAGGTCAGTCAATATGTACCTCACTTGGTGGAAATAATGTGTTAACATGTGGTTGATTTGAACTATGCTGTTGCATATCAGGGTTCCTGGGAACAAGCAGAGTCCATGGCATGGCTGACAACGATACAACAATAACGTTTTTGTATTTGTTATTTGTAGAGAAACCCTCAAGCAAGATCAGGGATTCATTGCACTAGAAGCTGTTAATGCCTTGGCCTCACTTATTCCCGTCTGGTTTATTTATTCATGAATTCTGTTTCTTTGTAAAACTCCACTCCAGGCAATGCCTTTCTTAAAGAACTTTGCACTTCCTTGCTGGCAAAATGCATGCAACCTCTGGTCTCATACTGTAGCTGGCTGGCTGGGCAATAGTTACAGAGAAACGTGCTGTTCGTTGCATGCTCTTGTTCTGAAGTGACACCACCACAAGAATGTTCTTTATTGAGGTTCTTCATGACAGACATGTAAAAATGTGTTCACAAACCGGTAGTCGGGTTTCAATATTCATTACTTGGAATGAATGGTCCCCAGTCAAATTGACATCAGTGGGACCACGTGTTGGGTTCAGTAATTGCAAGCAAGGTGGACTGTGCCCCAAGTGTCAGCCGGCTGGTGGTCTCTTCCTACCTCCTGCTATTTTGCACTTATTCAGATGCGCTGAATTTGTCCCTGTCAAAATTGTCAGTTATTATTACCATCTGCCTTTGTAACTAAAGAGAGGTTTGAATCCAGAGATTGTTCATTCAAAGATGAGATGAATTTTGATTTGAATAGAAACATTTTATAAATATTGGGTCATCAAATATTAAATGTATAGTGAAGCAACTGATCTCAAGTATCAGACAACTTTACTCTCTAATGTACCTTGTGAAAAACCTGTGACCAGGCATAGACCTGAAGCAGATTCAAACAGTGTCCAGAAAGCTCCAGGAACTCCTTATAGTTTACGGATCAAAAAGATATGAGTCCTCAGGAGGGAAAATATTTTTTATTTTAACATATGTTTTCAACAACCCAAATTAATAACAACATTGAGCTTAATAACAACATCTGAGCCTTGTTTTGTTAATGTCTGAGAAGATCTGATAACAGATCTATCTGTTTTGTGGTGGGCTCTGTTATAAGGAACATTGGCCACACTCATAAATACTTTGTAGGATTGAGTCTTTTATTGATGTTGGTGTTTCTTTTTTCTTTAATTAGTATTTTCAAAATAACAAATTCGTTGTCATGAGCCGTACTATCAGTTCACCATCAAGACGGATTCATATTACCTCCCTTTAAAGAATAGCTTCCCATTCTCTCAAATGCAAGGTTAATTTTCTGATGCTGAGGTTCTAACACATCAGGAGAAAATTACTTTAGAAATTAAATAATTTCATCAATGTTAATCTTTTGTATTTTGATATACTCTGGTTGAATTACTCTTGATTTACAACAGAACTAGAGCAGGGTCAGGCTGCTTCTAGTAGAGAATAAAAATTAAATGGGAACATCTTGACAAAAATCTGTCCCTAACAAACCCTGAGCATTGGACCTAAAATTAATTGATGATGATTCTTGAATTGCAGTTATAGGCAATAGTCTTCCGGAGGGAAAAAAACAAAGTCCACTCTCTTTGATGTTTTCTACAACAGTGATAAATTATTCTTCGTGTTTGGTTACTTTTTGAAATTTTTTATATCTAGTGATTTTTTGACCATCTCAATAACCCTTTTTGGCTAGATCAGCATAAACTATCCAGCAAGTGCTTGCTCCAGAGGCTCTAAAGCTCATTTGACATGCTCCTGGCAGGGTCCTATCAGTATTTCAGGGGACAGGAGGTGGATGGGGAGGAAACTAGTACAGGAGGGTGGGTGGCAGTGTGGAACATTTGTGAATGCGGAACCTCAGTTCAGCTTATAAATTATCCCCTGGGCCTTGTAGATAAACACAGACTTCTATGGTGACATCGGCTGGGAAAGACAAACACTTGCCAATGATTGTAGGCTAATCCTTCAGGACACTAATTGCCAGAAAACCAAGGAAGCATTATTTTAAGAACAGCTTGTTTCACTTTGTGAAGGGGAAAAACACTGCACTGGATTTATTTTTGTTTGCAGAGATTTACCCCCTCTTCCCACACCCTGTCTCAGGTTTTAAAGATTTACCTTCATTATTGTTGTTGAGGACTTTTTCCTTTTCTTTCTTTTTTTTTTTTTTCTTTTCTTTTTTCCCCTTTGCTTTGTCTTTTTTCTGCGATGCCTCTGTGAAGTTGAGTGAAAATGCAACTTAGTTTTCATATTCATGACTGTACGCATAAATAGCTATGTGGGGTTTATACCATTAGCTATTTAAAAGTTTGGGACTAACCAGCTACTTTTTGGCTGAATTTTTGTGAAAGGTGGTCCTTTGTAAATCTTTCAAGTCAATTTGGAAACATGCAGAAAGTTCTAGGCAGAGTGCCCTGTCAGTGAAAATCCCCAGCTGAACCAAGTCATGACCCCACTGCCGAGCATTTCTTTTACTAGCATTTCTCCAGTGTGCCTCCAGAAGAGAGGGCTCAGCCTCCTTGACCCATGATCTGCTTCTCTGGGTCTGGCACTCAAAGACACTTATATGAGTGGTAGTGCTGCAGGTATCTGTGTGTAAATCTCGGCTCCATCATTGTCAGGGGCAGAAATCCAAACAGACTCACATGGGGCCTGGATTTCACAATAGTCGCAAGGAACTCAGCCTTCATGTTGGATTTGCACCAGAGCCTGAGAGGAGCTGGAGGTCTACATTGTACGGCTTCCCACTCCAAATTAAACCGTACAAGATGAGGAAGGCCAGGCTGTGCAATATAAATCCCACAAAAGCTTTGAAAACCTCAAAGGGAGTGCAACTGAAGAGCTAGACTCCCATCGTCCATGGATGGTTATGATGGAGCTTTGGGTCAGTGAAGCAGGATGACTGACAGGAGTCTCAAAATAAGGCCACCTCTTGGCAGCAAAACCCCCATGTCCTTGGCTGCCTTTGGCACCATAACTATTTGTTTGTGTGCTTTGTGGGAGTTAAATTCATCCATGCTCCAAGGCCCAGAACAACCTCTCTGCACCACAAACTTCCTACTGTAATTGTAAGGTTCATATATACCCTTCAGAGTCGTTATTAGTTTCCCAGTAATTTATGTCTCCCTATAAATTATTGTACTGTTGGTTATTACTTGAGGTGTGTTGTTGCATAAGAAAAGCAATCCTGGACTGAGACTTCCTTGTGCTAAGTAATATCTTAACATAAAACAGGAAAGATGGTTCCCTGGGAGTGATTTCATTTGTGTACTTTCTGAGGAGAGAAAATGTCATTTAAAAACAGGGCAAAAATACGTGGGTGAACAAATAATGTACGTATTAGAGGTATGGATAAGGTCGAGAATGAGAAGGAGCAGAGTGCTCCATATTCCCAGCACATGCAGGTCTGCCTTCTCAGGGTTTAGGTTTATTTGTTTTCCATTCCCAAAGTTTAGGTGGTTCATCAATCTTTAACTGCTCTCTGATTTTTTTTTTCTATTTTATTTTTTCCTCTTTGCTTAACTTTTCTGGTGGCTTGTGTAAGCTCAAGTGTTACTAAGAAGTCAGATCCTCCTGTCCTTCCATGTGTTTGTTTTTGGACTTGATATGACAAACGTATGCCTCCTCTGGAAATGGTATCCATGCTGCACAGAAATTATTTAGTGAACAGTGGATCCAGTTCATGTTGGCAAGGATCAGATTAATCATTATTAATCATGACCCCTCCAACAGTAACCTCATCCCTTGTCTAAGTGCTGCTCTTTATTAAGAAGCAATAGCTATTAGGGGATGGCTGGGCCACTGCTCTTGTTGCACCAACACAGGGCTCAGGACTTCTGGCAGGAGGCAGAGGAACTTGGTTCAAAATTAAAAATAGATGCACATGGTCCACGTTCCAGAACTGAAATAAGCAGCTTCCCTTGTGGGCTTCTCTGGCCTCATCTGAGTGTCCTCCTTTTCCCTGAAGCCTCTTGAGACTTCGCCTGTTTCTAAAAGTTGAATTTAGTGTTGGGGATGACATAATCTCTCAGAAACCTTTTTATCTCTCTGCTTGATTTTCTTTTTTAAACTTAGGTAGATCCCAGTATAACCTAATGCATGTGCATTCTTTGCAAGAATAAGATTTTAAGGTCTCATCTGGAGGCTGTAGCAGGTTTCAACAACTGAAGAGACTACAGATAGACTCCAGTTGCCCCAAATAGACATCAAAACAAGCACCTATTTGAGGATTCCTGTGTTCCTTAAAGAAACAATACACTGCTGAGGAAAGATGGACAGCACTGTTCATCTCATGCACAAAAATATGAGATGTGCAGCTTCTCTCCCTAGGTCACTGGACTGGGGATTGCAGGCCTGTAAATATATGTGTATATATATATGTATATATATACATGTATATATATACTTGTATCTCAAAATAAATCTCCTTATCACTCGTGTTACCAGAGATATCTGACAATAGACAGTAGTTTAATCCATAATTATTCTGTTTTTCCTAGCAGTAAGGGTTCTTTTCAAGAAGGTAAGGCAGTGCTATCAATGGATGTCATTATTATTTTAGAAAAAAAAGCAATGACTTAAGTACTGGATTGAAATCAATCTTCCCACTTCCCAAAATCCACCTTAATTATATTTTAAATTGTTTTCATTGACTGTATGGAAATCCAGGACAAAACCTGAAAGCAAAGGAAAGAAAAACGTCTTTTGTCTCCATCTATCTCTTTGATACCTGGAGGGCAGCAGTAGAAACTTGGAGCAAACCTGCCACACTCTTTTGATCTCTGCCAAAGTTGTTGTGGGAGTAACAGTGTTTAATGGTTGAAGGAATTTATTGAAGAATAAAAGTACCAGCAAAGACAAAAGGCCCAATACAAATTATCTGGTAAACCGCTGTCAAATTTTACGTGCTCAGGGCTACTGGTAATTTCCCGTCTTAAAAAAGAGAGGGGGGAGAATTCAGAGGGGAGAGAAGGAGAGTAAAAAGTATATAAATAAACCCACCTCTTTAAATAGCTAACTGGCCTGGCCTGAACTGTGTCAGAGCTAAGTTCCTTTGGCAGCCAGTGCTGCAATATCTGTTGAGGGTGTAGCAGAAGGCTGAGACCAGGTTTCAGAGAATCTGCTTTAGCTTCTCTGGTTCTCCCTTGCATTCTTCAGCACTTGTCAGCAAGAAATGCACTGGAGCATGAAATGAGGGAGTGCAAAGGCTCCCGCACTCCATCTGAACAAGTCTGGAGCACACTCCCATACTTAATATTTCTCTCCACNAGGCCTGTAAATATATGTGTATATATATATGTATATATATACATGTATATATATACTTGTATCTCAAAATAAATCTCCTTATCACTCGTGTTACCAGAGATATCTGACAATAGACAGTAGTTTAATCCATAATTATTCTGTTTTTCCTAGCAGTAAGGGTTCTTTTCAAGAAGGTAAGGCAGTGCTATCAATGGATGTCATGATTTTTTCAGCAAAAGCACAATGGCTCAATTACTGGGTTGAAACCAATCTCCTCACCCCCCAAAATCCACCTTAATTACAATTTTAAATGTTTTCATTGACTATATGGAAATCCAGAACAAAACTCTTTAGAAGAGAGCAAAGGAAAGAAAAACATCTTTTCTCTCCATCTAACTCTTCGGTATCTGAAGAGTATTAGTAGAAACTTGGAGCAAACCTGCCATGCTCTTTTGATCTCTGCCAAAGTTGTTGTGGGAGTAACAGTGTTTAATGGTTGAAGGAATTTACTGAAGAATAAAAGTACCAGCAAAGACAAAAGGCCCAATACAAATTATCTGGTAAACCGCTGTCAAATTTTACGTGCTCAGGGCTACTGGTAATTTCCCGTCTTAAAAAAGAGAGGGGGGAGAATTCAGAGGGGAGAGAAGGAGAGTAAAAAGTATATAAATAAACCCACCTCTTTAAATAGCTAACTGGCCTGGCCTGAACTGTGTCAGAGCTAAGTTCCTTTGGCAGCCAGTGCTGCAATATCTGTTGAGGGTGTAGCAGAAGGCTGAGACCAGGTTTCAGAGAATCTGCTTTAGCTTCTCTGGTTCTCCCTTGCATTCTTCAGCACTTGTCAGCAAGAAATGCACTGGAGCATGAAATGAGGGAGTGCAAAGGCTCCCGCACTCCATCTGAACAAGTCTGGAGCACACTCCCATACTTAATATTTCTCTCCACTGAAAGAAGTAAGAGTAATAAAAATAAATGAAAGCGTTAGCTAACTATGAAATGCAAGGGTGGAATTGGACAGAATTGTGGGAGTGAAGGTATACTGTCCACCATCTCTTCCTTCCAAGTTCATGACAGAATGAATGTCTACTTGAAAAATCATCGGATCCTGCATGGGTGCTAAAAAGCTAGAATAAATGTGAAATACAAATAGAGGGGATGTTAAATGTCTGAGGTTTCTGGGCAGTAAAGAACCCTTAAAAATACTTTGTTCATTGAGTAAAGCAGGCTAGGTGATCATACAAGTAACACGGGACCATAGGAAACTGTCTTAGATCATGCAGTCCTTCGAGATCTCAGGAAACTATTATATACAGCATCACTCATTAAACACATCCCTTTTGGCACTGGTACCTGCTGAAAGCAAACCTTGTAGCTCTGTCATTATGCTTATCCCACCAATTAATCTTTTACTTTCCAAAGTATTCATTCATACAAAAATTCTGTATTTTGTTCTTGCTGCCAAGATGACAGTGGTTTCCACCCCGCGATATGAGTGTTGGTCTCAGCAAGGTGGACCATCACTGTGTTTTTTCATTCACCAGCCACAATTTTCTTACTGCTGGTGGTGCAGGGGGAAAACAGTTCCACTTGGTGAACCAAAATGATGTAGAAAATTTAATCTCAACAAACTTTTTAAAAGCTGGAAATCTCTTCCTCTCAATGAGATCTGATTATGGACAAGGGGTGTTCGAATAGGGTACTCACCAGCTGCTTTTTCACTGTACCTTCGTACAACAGTTGTGGTTTGCTAATTGCTGAATCCAGTGCTAAGCATCTATGATCCTGGTGACTGTGAAAGTTTTTTAGTTTCATTCATCTGTTGTGTGGAACTGAAGCAAATACAAAATGGAAGTTGGGTGGATAAGATTCTTTGTATTTATGTATGTTTTGGAGAGATGTTATGAAAGAAACTTCCTAAACGCAGGCCTGTGAACAAAAGAGATTGAGGTTATGGGCGTCCTTTGCAAGTTCAGCAGTAATAGGCTTGTGTTGTGGTGGGTTACACCTCCCTTCATACAATGCCATTGGTAAGCTGACATATCTAATGACCTTTCATAATCACCTATTTCCTTTTCTCACTCATTTTATGAATAGTCTTGTAGTCACTTCAAGAGTTTCCCACCTTGTGATCTCCTCTTACAGTTCATATTAATTTGAAAATGGGTTGGGCTTCCTGCAAAGTATAGTGTGGTGTAGACAGAGTTCAATAGAGCTTTTCCTTTCTACAGGAAAGGAGGGGGGAAAAAAAATCATAGTGCCCTTTTTGCAGGAAAGGCTTCAGAAATGGCACTCAACAAATTGCTTTTTTTCTTTTTTTTTTTCTTTTT
>VXBW01004668.1:75064-106179 GCA_013400375.1 Thinocorus orbignyianus
TTTTTTTTTTTTTTTTTTTTTTTTTTTTTTTTTTTTTTTTTAAGATAGGTGTTTCCATGGTGCTGCCACCGTCATTTCTGTAGATCTTGTCTTGATTTTCTTAAGCCAAGCACTCCTTGGTTGTCATCGTGGCAGCCTCAGCGCTACGGAAAAGGTTTTTTCTGGACCTCCAAGCACACTGCCTTTTGCTGCCCAAGGAAGCGAAAGTGAATGGCTTACTGCTGCCCTGTTGGGATTTTGTTGTTGTTAGGAATTTTATGCAGCCTCCTAGCGTGATGCTTCCTCAGACCGTGCTTAAAAGACACCGTGCTTGATTTCCCCCCTAATGACGTTAGGACTGGAACTGGAGCTGCCTCTGCTGCCTGGTCCTCCTCCTGCCCGTGTCTTCAGACATTATGTCACAGCTCCCAGGACTGTTCGCTGACTCCAGCCGGCCTCCCCGGGGGATGGAAAGCAGGTTCCTTTCCCCATGGCAGCAGCAGTGCCCACATTTAAGAAGCTGTAGTGCTGAGCTGTGACTGCATTAGTTCTGCTACATTAGAACAGAAGCAAAGAGCTTAATTTAATTCGCTGCCCTGTATACCGACACCTGAGGGCCACTAATTCACTGTCACGTATTCTCAGTGAAGCCAAGCTCTTTGGCATTCAGATTTTTTTTTTTTTTTCTTTTTTTTTTCTTTTTTTTTCCCCCCAAGAGCAGAACCTTTCAAGGCAAATGCTCAGTTTCTGGGACTGAAGAAAAGTGTCTCCTTGCAAGGATCAGAGTAGTCCAGATAACTCACTTTTGCCAATATCCAGAAGGGATGGAAGATCACCAGTCTCCTTTTTTTCTTCTCTTTTCTCTTTGAAATATGTAGATTGATCTCTGTTCTCTCATTTTATGCTTAGCACCATCAGTTAAAAAATTGATTCACAGTGACATATGATTGTCCGTAAAACATTTATTCACCACAGGCTTTATTTGGACATCATTCAAGGGCTTTGAGCCTATCAGATACCTCAAACCATTCTGTCTATGCAAGTGATAGGATCAAGTCCTTTAGTAACATTTGCTGTGCTGTGACTTCCAAGAATCCAACCTTGCCTATGTTGTTGGTGCATGAAGATCCATTAGGCTAAATTAATCCCTAGGGTAAATGTACAGACTTCAACAGAATGTTATCAGGCATAAATTAGGCCTATAGACTTTTAATGAGGCTCTTACCTGAATAAAGAAAATAGAGTTTCTCTTCTGTTCAGATCTATCGNGAAATATGTAGATTGATCTCTGTTCTCTCATTTTATGCTTAGCACCATCAGTTAAAAAATTGATTCACAGTGACATATGATTGTCCGTAAAACATTTATTCACCACAGGCTTTATTTGGACATCATTCAAGGGCTTTGAGCCTATCAGATACCTCAAACCATTCTGTCTATGCAAGTGATAGGATCAAGTCCTTTAGTAACATTTGCTGTGCTGTGACTTCCAAGAATCCAACCTTGCCTATGTTGTTGGTGCATGAAGATCCATTAGGCTAAATTAATCCCTAGGGTAAATGTACAGACTTCAACAGAATGTTATCAGGCATAAATTAGGCCTATAGACTTTTAATGAGGCTCTTACCTGAATAAAGAAAATAGAGTTTCTCTTCTGTTCAGATCTATCGTTCTTCTACTGTGAGAGTCTCTATAAGCACCTGCTTTTGACCCTGAATTTTTAAACCTGGAAATTTTGCATTTCAAAAAGGAATAGAAAAAAAGTATTCTTTTCTTCCTGCAACTTTGTGCAGTGCCGTGAAGCAGTGGTACATGTTTCCCAGAATTTACACATCTCCAAATGTCCCTTTTTGAAAAACAAGTGAATAGACTGCCAGAAAAATTCCAGGCTTCTTATATTTTGAGAGTGATTTCCTCCTCCAGAGAGCATCCCCATCGCAAGAAGTTTTCTCCATGCTAATGAATTNGTAAATGTACAGACTTCAACAGAATGTTATCAGGCATAAATTAGGCCTATAGACTTTTAATGAGGCTCTTACCTGAATAAAGAAAATAGAGTTTCTCTTCTGTTCAGATCTATCGTTCTTCTACTGTGAGAGTCTCTATAAGCACCTGCTTTTGACCCTGAATTTTTAAACCTGGAAATTTTGCATTTCAAAAAGGAATAGAAAAAAAGTATTCTTTTCTTCCTGCAACTTTGTGCAGTGCCGTGAAGCAGTGGTACATGTTTCCCAGAATTTACACATCTCCAAATGTCCCTTTTTGAAAAACAAGTGAATAGACTGCCAGAAAAATTCCAGGCTTCTTATATTTTGAGAGTGATTTCCTCCTCCAGAGAGCATCCCCATCGCAAGAAGTTTTCTCCATGCTAATGAATTTGGAGAAATTTTGAGAAGTACAAACTGATTTGGGGATTTTTGAGCTTATCTGGCTGAGATAATCCACGCCTTGCTGTTTCAGACCAAGGATTGCTAGTAACAACCCATCCTCTGAGCCATCAGGTGGGTAATCTGGAGTTACTCTATATCCCCAGGAGGTATGTTCATGGAGCATGGTTTTTGAGAAAAGGGAGATGTGGTGGATCCTATGCTGTTCTCTGGAAGGGTGGGATATGGCTCCCATGAATGGAGAGGCACAGCCAAGTATTCATCACCACAGATGGCTTCTCTCCATCATCTCAGTGCCTATGGTGATAATGAGAGGAGAGGGAAAGTCAAGCCTTTGGAAAGATGTCTCTATGCCTAGAGGTTTGAAAAGAAATCAGACACCCCAATCTTGTACCCAGGTTTCGCTGGAGAGTCAGTGTGTTCTTTAGGCAACATTCTTAAAATGTTTTCACATCCTTGCTCTTATTCCTTCCTGTCCCATCTGGGTCTTCCCTGGTGCCTCCTATCCTGAGTGCAAAACCCTAAGTCTCAGACAGTGATGTTTTTGAGCTCTTGCTTTCTATGTTTGTTAAAAGCAGCCATCAACTTTAGGAGCTGAGTTTGGGAGCATTTCAGTCTACCTGTAGTGCTCAGGCAGTGGTTGGATTTAGCCTGACTTCCAGAGGATGCTGCTACCCCAGCCCCCTCCCCAGCTGTGGTCTGTGTCTGGAGAGATGGCACTGTTTGTCTGGTTCACCAGTGGCATTCAAAAGCGAGTGTGACCTATGGTGTCACAACACTGTGGTGTCATGCATGGCTTCAGAGGGTCCAGGTTTGTCTGTGTGCCCTTTTGGGTGTTACTTCACTTTATGACCCAGCATGACCAGAGACGTTTGTTTGTGTTCTGGGCTCCATGGCTAAGGAAACTTTGCCATTAAGCTCCTGTTCTCTCTGAATGCACCAAATCCTGGTTAATTTGCATCCTCTATATGTTTAATTTAATTTTTTATACTTAGAAATTAAGAAGTATACATTCATTCCTTTAAAAAACATTAAGGAGCTGTCAGTTGGGAACAGATTTTACTTCGTAACTGACTGGCTTACCTTTAACCACTGATCTATATGGCAACATGTCTGCAAACTCCTGAGTCATCATTTTGTGTTTCCAGATGTACCTTTCTAGTGGAATAAATATTTATATTTACTAAGAAATGCCAACAGAGGTTCTCTGTGCCCTTTTGGCACATGTGGTGGGTCAAGGGACTGAGCACAAGCAGTACTAACTTCAAGTATAAACTTGTCATGCTTCTTGAAGTGTATTTCTTTTACAGGGCTCTATTTATTTGATAAATTTACTGTATTTTGGGCATTTTCACTATGTATATCATTGTGTAGAGGAATAGATGGATCTTTTGCTGAAGATAGTTATGTGAGATTTTCCCCCAGTCCCCATTCATGAATTCATGTCTGTGCCTTTAACTTTTCTTCATCTTATTAATCACTTTAATTCCTGTGCTTCCCTGGGGTGTGGTAGGGAGCTACAATTCTCTAGCCTTTTGCATTGCAATGTCCTCTGTAGCATTTTATAGCAAAACTGAAAGGAAATCCAAAATGTTTAAACTGGAATTCCACTATGGAAAACTAATAATTTAGGAATATTCATATGGTGCCTGGCGCAAGCCTTTATTTAAGTAATACAAAATACCAGACGTAAACTTTTTACAGGCTCAAGTGTGGGATTTGCAAAGTGATTTTTCTTTTTCATACACATATCTTCCTTCCCAGAAAAAGCTACAAACCCCTCCACGGAACCTGTCATTGGCAGCAGAGATAAGGAATGCTCCAATGGAGAAACATACCCTAAAAAGGGAAAGGCCAATATTGACTTGCAGTGAAGCTTAAGCCCTTTAAACTCACCCCTGGACAAGAAGAATCAATGTCTCTTAAAAAAAGTGTTGCTGCTGTTATACAGCAGACCATTAAACTATGCTAACAGTCGTATATTTTCTATTCAAAACTGTGTCTCTGTGTATATAAACACAAAAAGGTTTTGTAGCTGTATATGTCCAGATTTTTGACATGTGTAGGTGGAGCCAGCGTAGGAAAGCCTATTCGGGAGTTAGGAGCGGCTGCCCTAATGGAATACTATTGACTTTAGTTACATCAGGGGATAAATATAGCTTGGGCAGCAATGTACACAGGGCTGCATCTGAGAGCCAGGACAGAATGTGCTGCTCGATGGACAGACAGATGGATGTTGTTTCTGTGCAGATGCTCCTTTTAGGTTGAGGAGCGAGCTCTCTTGGGATCTTTTGCCCAGCCCTGCTGCTCCCGTGGGAATCCTGCCACTGGCTTCCCAGGGCTATGGATCTGATCCTGAGGGAAGACGTGGGGCTGAGCTGTGAAAGGTCTTCTGACAGCTCCTGTTGGCACAACTCTCCACTATCAGTGGTGTTTTATTGATTTATACCCGGTGAAGNGGAGCACTGGTGTTGAAAGGGATGCACTCATCCTGACAGGGTCTATGGAGGAGCGTCACAGGGTTACAGCGCATCTCAGTGCAGAGGCGTTGAGGAGCTCTGCAGACTTGGCAAGCCACAGGGAAGCTGAAGGCAATGCCCAAGGTGCCCAGAGGTTCAGACAGCCTTTTTTTATTTTTTATTTTTCTTCCTGGGAATCAAAGCTCAAGTCCCTTGCATCATAGGAAGTGACAGTTTTGAAGTGAAACAGGCTTAATAGTCCAAATGNCAAGCCTTTATTTAAGTAATACAAAATACCAGACGTAAACTTTTTACAGGCTCAAGTGTGGGATTTGCAAAGTGATTTTTCTTTTTCATACACATATCTTCCTTCCCAGAAAAAGCTACAAACCCCTCCACGGAACCTGTCATTGGCAGCAGAGATAAGGAATGCTCCAATGGAGAAACATACCCTAAAAAGGGAAAGGCCAATATTGACTTGCAGTGAAGCTTAAGCCCTTTAAACTCACCCCTGGACAAGAAGAATCAATGTCTCTTAAAAAAAGTGTTGCTGCTGTTATACAGCAGACCATTAAACTATGCTAACAGTCGTATATTTTCTATTCAAAACTGTGTCTCTGTGTATATAAACACAAAAAGGTTTTGTAGCTGTATATGTCCAGATTTTTGACATGTGTAGGTGGAGCCAGCGTAGGAAAGCCTATTCGGGAGTTAGGAGCGGCTGCCCTAATGGAATACTATTGACTTTAGTTACATCAGGGGATAAATATAGCTTGGGCAGCAATGTACACAGGGCTGCATCTGAGAGCCAGGACAGAATGTGCTGCTCGATGGACAGACAGATGGATGTTGTTTCTGTGCAGATGCTCCTTTTAGGTTGAGGAGCGAGCTCTCTTGGGATCTTTTGCCCAGCCCTGCTGCTCCCGTGGGAATCCTGCCACTGGCTTCCCAGGGCTATGGATCTGATCCTGAGGGAAGACGTGGGGCTGAGCTGTGAAAGGTCTTCTGACAGCTCCTGTTGGCACAACTCTCCACTATCAGTGGTGTTTTATTGATTTATACCCGGTGAAGGGCTGAACCTAGGAGTTTACAGTCAAAACTACAAGGAATACTTGTGCTGCAGACATGTTCCCCCAGCCTTCCTCTATTGCCATCCCCTACCCCTCTTCCTCACTCACTCCTTCCCAGTTGCACTTCCTTATGTGTCCCCATCTTCCCTCTCCCCTCTTTCCCCCCAAAGATGTACTTTTGAAGAAAAAAATCTTCACTTCTACATTTCTAGTAACATTCTCCAAACACCATTTCCCAGCCCTGGCCAAAAAATGTGCCATGTCTGTGCACTCAATAGGAGCTTCTGTCCCCCTGCTCACCTTCATGGAGAAGGATCATTCACCTCTGAGACTTCATCTTGATCCTTTGGGGCTGAAAAAGCTAGAAGGGAGCCTGTTCTTTCTTATACTGTGAATGAGGATGAAGCCTTCCACAGTAATTGGATTTGAATTTTTTTTTTCCCCTTCCAAGCCCTGACTACTATTTTTAAGCTGGGAGAGCACTGATGTTGAAAGGGATGTGCTCATCCTGATAGGCTCTATGGAGGAACATTGCAGGATTGAAGCGCATCTCAGTGCAGAGGCGTTGAGGAGCTCTGCAGACTTGGCAAGCCACAGGGAAGCTGAAGGCAATGCCCAAGGTGCCCAGAGGTTCAGACAGCCTTTTTTTATTTTCCTTCCTGGGAATGAAAGCACAAGGCTCTTGTATCATAGGAAGTGACAGTTTTGAAGTGAAACAGGCTTAATAGTCCAAATGTGCCAAATTTGTGATTCTTTTCAAGAAAGGAATGTGCATATTCCCTTGTTGTTGTGTGCTCCTGTGGATTTAAATCCAGCTCAAGTACACAGACAGGACATGTGTGGTGTCCTAAACAATTTAGAGATATGAAAGGACAGATTCCTTTCCATTCTCTTTACTGACTTGTTTCAGTGCACAAGTGATAGAGAATTGTTTAGTCACACATGCAGCAATTAACACAAATCAATATTTTTTATGAAAAAACATTTAAAGACTTCGGGGTCATAATGAACCCTCCAGTAACACAAGGCAGGAAATTATTCCAGTTCTAGGACTCTATTTATTTTCTCATTTATAATCTGTAGAAGGTCTAGAATAGTGTACCTTTGCTTTCTCTCTTATCTCTAGTCCTCCCACATTCACTGAGCTACACATGATCAAGCAAACCCTGGCTATGTGGGAAAGGACTACACGTGTTATTCCATTTTGTAAATTCTTACTAGAGTCCCTTTACAATGTTTTGAGAATTACAGATTGTACATTTTTCATACTTGTTTCTCTCTGTTTACTGAGGAAAAGTGCATATTCCCTCCCCATTCAGTCTTCGGACAATATTTTTTCTGGTTTAGAGTATGAGGAGTGAAGCAGAGCAAGTACATTGTCCTCTTAGATTTATAGTCCAGGAGACAGGTCACAACCCTCAGCCACTCTAAAAATGATCTATAATTCAGAGGCCTGGGGCGCAAACCTGGAATATATATCCTAGTATGTCTTGAGCCACCCTGGGCTGTGAATGTGGTGCCTGGCCTGAATCAGTCTTTAGGCAATGGCATCGCACCATGGGGTGGGGAGTGCATAAACAGGAGAGAGACCACCTCCTGGAAGCTGGTACTGCACTGACAGCGAGACTGCTGATCCCTAGGTCCCAGTGGCACTGCTGATCCCATTGGGAATAGTTCCCATCTCCATAATGAGTTCTACAGGAGTAGGGAGACATGTTTCATGCTGTGTGAGGATCCTCCAGAGGTGTTACTATCAGTTAATGTGATTTCAGTGCCCCAGAGCAGGATGAGAAGCTTTATTCCTGTGAGATGCTGTGTGCCATCCTCCACCATAGCCTCAGAATAATGTTGCTGCCAGCTCCACCGTGAATGCTGGACCCCCGGCTGAGCCTCACAAGTGAAGCTGCTTCACTCCTTAACCCAATTTTTTTCTTCCTATCCGCTCAGTCAGCTGCAGCGAGGTGGGCTTTGAACCACTGAAAAGTGGAGTTGGGAGCTGTTCAATTCAGAGGCAAAAATCCACCCTTCCTCCTCCTCCAAGTGCCAAAGTCAGACACGGGGAAGCCCTGCTGTGACTCTGTAGTCAGGCTGCCAGGAGTGAGTGAGCCCTGCGCCACATCAGGGAGGTCCATCCAAGTGCTGCAGTCCATGAACAAGTCCTCTGAGGCTTGAAAGCACCCACTGTGTTGAAAGGCTGAATTCATTTGACCTTTGCAAGTACCAAGTTCCATCAGGACTGACTCTTGCATGTCCCAGCCCATTATATCATAGGAGCACCCAGATAAACTCAGTATTGGATATTTTTTCTTTCCTTCTTGGAAGCAAGAAAAACAGTCGTTAGACATGGAACTGGAGAAAACCACAGATGAAAAGTTTGGATTTGTTACTAGATATAGAGCAACTTTTGCTTGCTCTTGTCAGGTGTCCTGAGACGTGAGGAAGTATTACAAAGAGTCTTTTCATTGCAGAAGTTGTGCTTATCTTGTGATCTGTATTTCTTTTCCCATCTCTCTTATGTTACGCTTATCATCTTGTTATCAAAGACTTCAAGAGACCAGCAGAGCTAGGCTCTTGTATCCCCTTGAAATTCAGTGAAAGGGTTACGTTTGGGTTTCTAGGAATGCCAGAGTGGGTTTGAGGCAGAAATAAACCACTAAGGGTTTCATTTTTTCTCATCTCCTAAGGTATTTTTCTGTATATGTGGAGTGAGATTTTCAGAAGGGCTCAGTATTGTCTGATGCTGCTGATGGATGGGATGAAGCTCCCGCGTTCTCTGGCAGTGGGAGAGGAACAATTCTGAATGTCCTGCTCTGGTCTTTCTAATTCAAAACCTAACCCTTGGGCAAGATTATCTAATAGAGGCTTCCTAACTTGCATTAGCACCCTTCACCACAATTATGATTGTATATAAACCTCATAGTTACACCCTCCACAATGCCCAACAACACTCTTGTTTTTTTCTTTTCCTCCCCCATACCCATTCTTGCTGGCTCTCTCATCCTTAGGCTCTGTGCCCTACTTGAAAGAAGCATAGAGGGAGGGTTTGACTATATACTCTATGCTGGAAGAAGAGGAACAAGAAAGTGGCTTGAGGAGAGGAGCTGCTGGTGTCACCACGATGCTCGTGCAGTTTGGTGCTGTCCATTCTCCACTGCCTTATCCTCTTTTTTGTCTTCCTTTCTCACTAATCCCCTCCTCAGACGACTCCACTGTTAAACCAGACAGAATGTGACCAGGGAATAACATCATATTTACAACTGTCACGGTGTTCATCCTACTTACAGACTTCATCTCAGCCCTACCTTGTGCCTGCTTTTGGTGTTTGGAGCACACTCTCTTTAGGATGTGCTGCAAGTTTGTATCACATGTTGCTCAAAAGGACATTTTATTGACTTTAAGCATCTGGGTCACAAGCAAAGCATTTGTAAAAATTAAGATAGGATCTTGCTGCTATATTGTGGGTTGCTCTGCTTTGCTTTGCAGATTATATGCTGAAAATCATTCCCCGACAGGCGCGAAACCAGTGCAGCTCACAAAGGATTTCCCAGTCTTAAGTACTGGGCATACTGCTGGAACACAGCTAAAGCTGGAATGAATTGAAATGTGCCCGTTGTATGGAAATATCTGTGGCCTGTGGACTGATGCAATACTAATTTTGAGATGTTCCAGATGCCCCTTAATGGTTAGAGCACCATTAATGCTCTGCAGCTGCTGCATTTTGGAATAGCCGTTGTTGCTGAATTCCTTCATGAATAAAAGTAGAGATCCTTATCTGATATACAGGGAACAAATAAGTATTGCAAGTGAAGGTATGAACATGAAGGGACTGTGGATCACCATCTACTTTTATTTAATATTTTATTATTTTTTTTTCTTCCCTGTCTGTCCAGTGACTATCTTTCTAAAGCAACCCATGCTCACGTTCCTCTAATTCTCAGAATTAAATAAACACAGCAGAAATGCCCCTCTACCCCATCAAAGCTCCACTTTCAAATGTGCAGGCAGCCTTTGTGTCCATTTGCCATCGTTTCCACTTTCCATCACGTTTGGCTTGCTCCAGAGAAAAGGTCTGGTGCCAGGATTTCTGCTGGCTGAAACAAGGATGGAGTTCTGGCCTGATTAAAATCGATGGCAAAGCTCCCAGCGATGAGGAGGAGAGCAGGCTGTGATTTGGAGTGCTTGGAGGATATACACAAAGCAATCACACATAGCAGTATAATTGTGGCCATTCGACGGATGCTAAAGTTAGAGATCAACAAGCCAGCGGCTATAAATAGCAAGGATTTCTGCTGATTCCTAGTTCTGTTATTTTAATCACTACTGAAAATCAATTCCTTTCCTGCCTTTCAGGAGAGGTAAAAGCACATCGCCTGCTCTCCCATAGTAAAACTTGGGCATTTCGTTGTCTTAGAATAAATATTACGCTGCTCACCACGCTGTTGTGTTGGCGGGCTTAGCATTTTCCGCACGTACACGCAAAACCTGTTAACATGTTAATGGATTTGTTTGCTTGTCAAGGAAAATTTTGCCCCCTGCAATGACAGCTTCAAACTCACACTGCAAAAGGGCAGGGCAAACAGTCGCTCAATGGACAAGCTCAACACGCTTCTCCCGGCAATAAAAGCTTCAGCCTGGAGTCGGGTGCCTTGCCACTCTGATCCGCAATGCCGGTTTAATCATGTTAATGCGCTGTCTAATTATGGTAAACACTGCATATTATTCAAATTAAAAATGTATATTGCCATTCACGTAGACAGTCTGCAGACGTTTTTAGGCATTAGTGTTTTCTAAGCTGAATGCCGTCTGGTAGGCACCGGAGGCTGTGTATCACCCCATTAGCTTAAGAGGGAGGTAGATGATCATATGTAGTGGCCGCCCAACATGGAAAGTGTTTTACTTGGCATGCTCTTGGGAGGCAAACGGTTGCTCTGAAGCAAAGTTGTCTCTGCAAAATCCTCTGTGAGATGCAAATCTAAAACAGATCTGCTGTCTTCCCCATTAATAGGGCAATCCTGACCTTGGTTGTGTGAATTTGCCTGCCTGGGGTTGCACCCACCTTAAAAAAAGAGATTCCCAAAGCCAACAATGGAGCAAGGAGCTACAGGTTTGATGACTCAGGCTCTCATCCTCCTCACCGTGGTGTTCACCAATTCTTTGTTTCCCAAAATTTGTCCTTGCCTGGGGGCATTTCCAACAGTATATGCCTAAGTCTTAGGTGGGCTTCATCAGAAGGAATAGAAGCCACTTTAGTGGAAACTAATCCCAGTCCTGGTTACTGTGCTGGCAGACCAATAATTATGTATCAAGGACGGATAATTGGACACAGAAGTTTCTGAGATGGGTCCAAGCTGGAAATTATTTCCTTAAATCGAGATCTGTGGTTCCCCTGTGTCTGGGATTGTTTCTATTATTGGGATCGTATCCTGATACGCTAGATCCAAGGCAGCATCAATAAATATATTAATTATTTTCATGATCTTGTCAATGATAAGAAAGGTAATGAATATGGTATATAATAAGAATAATAATGCTGTCTTATTGCCTCTCTGTGCTATCAGATACCCAGTGCGGCATTGCTTCTCTTGTAGGAGTAGGATCATGTTCAAACTATTCCATATGACTATATATAGTAAAATGATTTTCAGTGTGTGTCACATTTTTATACCACAGTTGTGGGTTATGGAGCAAGCTACTGAACGAAAATGTAAGAGTACTTTACAGGACTACTTAACAAGGGGACAACCCAGAAAAGGTTGGAAAATGCAATGTGTATCAATAAACAGATGGATTTTACTGGCAGACGGGTTTTTTTTTTGTGTTCGGGAATGGGAGTCATGCATGCACTTGGCTCTACTGTTATGTAATTGGGCCCATAAAATTCTATCTTTCTCATTGTATTAGGCATTTACAGTTTCCTTTGAGGAGGTTTCTTTATTCTTCCTTTTCCTTTGGGATGAGTGAGTAGATACTTGGACTTGTATACTTAGCATGCTCTATTATTCTTTTGATTGCCTCCCCATGCTTCATTCACTATGGTTCAAGCTGGAAAATTATAGTGCAAAGGATTTCTGTGCCTTGGGATTTAATTCTTTTAGGGAACAGAAAGAGTTCCTTGAGACAAATTGCATTATATTTCAACTGTCCTGGGTCATTTGTTTGTTTGTTTTCCCTTGTTTGATTTGTTTCAGTTTCTGGGAATTGTTCCCAGTCACCATCATCTCATAGAGCTGGTTTAGATAGGAGGAGCTGGAGAAAGGATTTTCAAATGTACTAATGAATTCTGAATTTTAACTCAGCAATTATCCTCTACTGGTTTCAAAATAGCTCGGAACTCAGTATTTTGTCAAGGTCAATGGGAGGAAATGGCTATTCTTGAGTTTGTGTGTTGAGGCAACACAGTTAGTAATCATAAGTAGGTGGTGATACCTCCATTGGTTGTAGGTACTGTTTTGTATACAAAGACCTTCAGGAAAAAAAACTCTCTGAATGGTTTTATATGATCCATTCTTGTAGGTATGGGTGGGAGCAGTTAGTTCTCAAGTAGTCTGTTGACTGCTGTGTTTATATCCTGCTTGAATTTTAAAGATACTGAATGTATTGATAAATCAATTATCTAATCAAACTTACAAATATATTTCGATAGAATTGACCATGTGTGGTGGAGGTCAAATTTAGGATTGATAGTGGCAAAGAAATAGCATGAGAAAAGCGCTGGGTAATGCTGTGATCTTCAGACAATAAGAAGAAAAAAGTTGCTGTCAAACCAAATAAATTGAGGAGCTGTGATAAAATAATTTCATGCTGAATATAGCTTTTGTGTAGAGCAGGGGGAATGAAGTTGCTGGAGGTGTATATTGAGCACTTTGCAGGACATACAAGACACAGCATCATAATGGATATATCATATAGGGAAAGGAAGGAAGGGCATCCACTCATCTGTGCTGGCCCTGGGCTGTTCCCTTTGCTGTACTTCCCCAGGGAAAAGGGAGAATGAAAAGGGAGCTGTCACATGGTTCATGCACCTTGTTGCAGCCCTGTTCCCTATCACTGTGTCCAATTCACCATGACTTTGGAAAAAAAAACATGAATTCAGAGATATTATTTTGCCTGCACCTTATTGCTCCCTGTCTTCACGGGTGTCTACAAGTCAGTCAATGAAAAGGAGTCTGGGGAGAGATTGCCATCAAATTGCCCCTCTCCATCACTGAGATCTTTGGCAGCTGATGTCTCCCCTCCTCCCTTCCCCATCCCTCCACATCCTCAGTGCTGGATCCATGGTCGAATATGTGCAGTGTGGTTGGGCTGCTGCTCAAGGGACTGCACTGGGCTTTGTTCTGTCTGGGGACGTCTGGCCATTGATCAGGGCAGACAATAGCGGGTGCCCTGTGCTCCAGGGAGGAGCAGCTGCTTTTTTCTCCAAAGGCCGTGGCTGTGGTCAGGGAGGACAAGCTGTAAATTTAACCCATGTCTTCTAGCAAGAGTTTGGATGCTTAGTCACACTTGAGTGCCTGGTAGAGTGTCGAGGCCCTGTTTGATAATGTAATACTTATTACAATAGATATGGCTAAGAGGTATTCATTACCGTGTAAACACTCCTGCTTGCAAGAGGCAGGTTCCATCCCCCTCATCACTCCCCCTTCCTCCACCTCCACCCCGAGGTGTGGAGCCAGATGGCTTAATCCACCCCAGGGACCAGGAGACTGAGGACACGGCTGCTGAGGGAGGCACCCGAACACAAGCAAAATTTAAAAAAAATGACAAGTGCCGTTGGTTTCTATCACATTTCTGTAAAGCTAGGGTGGCTCAGGGACACTTGCTGGACTCCCATCCCTGAGCTGAGGTCCTATGGCCATGCTCTCTTCATCTCCAAGGAGGAAGGGTTGGTGGGGAACTCGGTTGGCTCCCAGGGTGAAGACTGTAGACTGCCTTCACTTGAGGATTTTATAAAAATACTTAAGAAATGAGTCTCATGTGACAAATTAGGTGGTCCAATCACAGGACACAGGGAATGCAGGTGAGACCACAAGTCCTGCTTTGGGCCCAACCCAGAGCCAAATGTTGCTTCCAAACCCCTCACTTATTGTGAGTATGGTGTTGAATTTGAACAAAAAAGAAATGTGATCTTTGGGCTGTTAAAACTGTTTTGTAGCATCCTGCATTCCTTGAGGATTGCAAGTCCTAGAAGGGCTCTGGTGGCAAGAGGCAAGTGTGGGTGTTAGTATAACCATGAGTCAGCTTTGGTCAGGACTCATTGGCCCCACATAACCTTGGGGTGCTTAGCAGATAAGACTTTCTCTGTGCATAGGTTTCTATTATGTAGACTTTTGGGGGGTGTATGTGGTTTGGTTTCTAGAGTTGGTGTCCTCACTGGTTCTTAATTATTTTGTCTATTTAACCAGGCTAATTGGTACTGCAGTCTCCAAGAATTTCTTCAATACAGTTCACAAACTTCCCTTGCTCTGATTATTGCCACCAGGTAGTGCAGGGAAAAAAAAAAAAAAGAAAAAAGAAAAAAAAAAGAAAAAAAGAAAAAAATGAAAATGAAAGAATGAAACAAATTACTAGTATGGGGGAAAAGGAGGGAGGCAAAGGGGAAAAAAAAATCGGAAATGCAGTGCAGAGCATTAAGAAATGGAGAGAAAACCAGTGACCATAGAGCAGTCAGGCACAAAAGGCAAGAACAAACCAGCCTGACGAAGATGATGGGCTTGGAGAGGAGTGAAGAAGAGGCGGTGGTGCTCTTTATATCCGAATGCATCACTTGTGTCCACCCCTGCCTGCATCCACATGATTCTGGAGCTGCATCCACAGAGTACCCTGCCAGCACCTGGCCAAGGCTGGGGGGGCTCTGTGATGACCCTAGGGTAGAAGCTGGAGAGGGATAAGCACCCTGTTCCCTTCTCCTCTGACCCACTCACCCAGTCTGAGGCTTTACTGTCGGCGCAAGCAAAGCCTCTTGATACAGGCAACTCCCTCCAGACGATGCCTCAGTCTCTGGGAATAATAGATGGTGTTTTTACAACCTCTCGGAGGCCTGTTCCTGGGTAGACAGTGAAAGGCAATACCTCAGGACCACTGGGTTACAGGAGGCTGTAAAATTGCTCCTCCCTATATATATTTTTGACAATGCTTTCACTCAGGAATGTTTCCTCTTTTTTTTTTTTNTTTTATTACTGTGGCAATCAGTCTGTCTTCTTTTTTCCTTCTTCCCCTCTTCTTCCCTCCCCTTTTCACTTTGACCTGTCAAACCGTAAGTCTTATTTTGAGCTGACGGGGAGGCGTTAAATGAGTGGCTGGGCCACCAATTTAAGGGAATTGATGATCTTTAGGGCTTACACTCTCACAGGTCAAGTGATAATGTTGCCCTTCAGGTTAAATTCATACGTTACATAGGGAAAAAATAGGAGCTTTCACCAAACTCAGGGCCAGTGGGACACAAACAACTTTAGTCATAAAACAGTCATTTAAAAGCTGGTTTTGAAGAGGACAATGCAAGGATGCATAATCTTTCATTTGTCTCTTTTTGACATGTTTTTTTTCCCCTCTAAATTTCTGTGCTGTCCTTCAGGCAGCCATTTTCTGTTTGTCTTCTCTAAACTGCTGAAAAGTCATGGTCCTAAAGTTGATCTAGATAAAGATAGATGTAGAGAGAGATACAGAAATAGAAATAGAGATAGAGATAAATAGGTATACATATAGGTATAGTTATAGTTATAGATATATATAGATATAGACATAGATACATGTATAAATACAGATATAACTATAGATACCTATATCCATTTTAGTGTATCCCATACCATGGATATAACCAGAAGGACTTGAGGCTTATTTATTGGCATGGCAGGGCAAGGCATACAGATGAAGTCACGCTACTAATTGTTAATAAGATTTTCTGCTGTCCATGTTTCCTGTAGTATGCTTTCTGCTCCATCATGTTCTCCATATGTAAGCCCCTCCAACCCACTGCTATCTTGTCTTCCTTTTGCTTCATAGTTCTACTGCCACATACCAATGGCCATTTCCATTTTGTTCAAAACCAAATATCTCATACTATTCAATGAACAGGAAGAAATTGTTATCTCTAGCCCTTCCCCACTTTTTTTTTTTTTTTTAATCCTGTATTGCATTATTTAGGAAATCATAAACAAATTACTGATTATGGACATTTATTCCCCCCCTGCACCCATGACAAATGAAATTGACATTATGGAGCCTTACCTGCTAGTGGTTACAAAATGAGTTATAACCTACTGGGTCCATTCAGAACAAAGCCTGTAGTAAGCCTGTAGTTGTATTTTGACAAATTCATCTTATTTATGTGTGGTGTTTTGTTCTTTGTTTATTTGTTGTTTTTTTTTTTTTTTTTCTTTTCTTGGGTAAGATATCGATGATTCCACAAGGTAAAAAGACGGAGAATTGACCTCAGTGTGTTTAGTCACTTGTCCATCTTTATCCACCAGTAGTTCGGAGGAACACTTACACATACACCGTTTATAGAGCCTCATACCCAAGTTCACTCTTGGAAAACAGAAGCAAGAAAGCTGCATCATCACAGAACAGTGCCTAAATTAATTACTGGGGAGATGTCCCTTGGCTCAGTCACAATCAGGTGTTAATGTTGGCATATACTACTTTCAGAACCCCACTGGCTATCCTCGCAGAACATCCCCCAGTCTGCTGGCTACTGGGTCGGGGCAGCACTTCATGTCGTTGATGTGTTGAGTAGAACACCACCAACAAGGTTTTGGGTGATCCTTACAGTCCTCCTAATGGGGCAGGGATGCAGTGTACAGGGAAGATGATGTTAGTTGGAGGTAAGGGGCTAATCTCCAGTGATACTTCAGCTGAATTTGCATCTGAAACTAAGTCAAAAGTGGGGAACTACCTGCATGCTTGACTAAACAAAGAGCAGACATCTCTCCCACCACAGTGCATAAGGCTTAGGCCGTATCTCTCTCATCCAAGAAAACATTGGTCAGGATTTATTACAGGGGTAGACTTGGTCCCTAAAGCAGTGCCTGTCTGTGAGAGAGCAAGAGTACTTTGACAGACACTGAAACTGATAATGTTCAAGTGGAANAAAAAAAAAAAAAAAAAAAAAAAAAAAAAAAAAAAAAAAAAAGACATCTGTGGAGCCTATAAACCCATATTGCTTCCAAGTGTGTGACTTCAAATTGTTTGTAGTGGCCTTACATTCAACAGAAGCAAGAAGTCTGGAGAGAGGATACCAACAGATCAAGGAGGTTTCCCCCTCTCAACCCAGACCGTTAGGATTGCCGTTTAGCAGCTGCCCATTCGGGACTCAGCTGGGACAAATTCCTCATGCTTGGCACCCCTGGGAGCTCAAATCCCTACAGCTGAGCCCACCGAGTGACCGCTTGGATGGGGATAAGCAGCTGCCAGCTCTGAGCCTTGTTTCCAGGATCAAAAGCTGCCTCTAGCTACTGGTAATCCTCACCAAGAAGGCTTCATTGAGTCATGGGGCAGCAAAGGGTTGCATCTCACTTTTCTTACCTAATATTTTGCAGTATTTGAACTGGAGAGGCCATACTACAAATACAGTGGTAGGTGTGGGGAAAAAAAAAAAAATGGAAATTAATTGGTAACTGAGACCACCCAGTGTTTTGAGACAGGATATAAGCTGCTCCTTGTCGAAGACGTTTTGGGGAGCTTAATGGTAATTTCTTCACCTCAAGCTCCTGAGTGATCTTTGGGGAGCTCAGAAATCAAGACCTTACTGTTTTCTCTGAAAACAATTGAGTTTGCCAGTCTTTACATGCTCAGGCTTCAGATACCAATGAATTATTTGTGAAGGTCATGTTGGATTTGTAGGACAACATTAGTTCTTGCCTGCAAGGGAAGCAAGCCTTCTGTCAGGAAATTTCTTTGAAAAATGGGTTATTATTGCTATTATTTTCATGGGATATGTAATTCAGTGATGCTGAGTGAATGCTGGGTTGGTAGGCTAGATGTTTGTGCTGCATATTTCACCCCTGGTAATTACTGGCTTTGCATTAGGAGACCTTCAGTGTGGACAGATCTGACAAGGAAATACATTTGAGATCTCCCAATAGCACTTTATAGTTGTTTCAAATAAACAAATGAGGAATTATCTTTCCCGAATCCTGATGAGGTAGTCAATACCTTGCGGCGGATAGATAGATTGCTACCTACACAGAAACGCTGAGTATCCTCCAGGCCCAGGAGAGGGAGATCACTTACTGCAAGGCCGCTGAGAATTTAATGAGCTAACGAGGAATAAATATTCAACACAGAATTTTCCCAGGTGTTATTGACATGATGGTCTTTTGCCTTGATATAAAACAAAACAAAACAAAACCAAAAAAAAAAACAAAAAAACCCCCAAAACAACCAAAACAGCTTGCTGATTATTTTGTTTTGTTCTCATCTTATTAAGGTTTAAATATAACTTCCTTTAAATGCCAGGAACTTGTTTATTTTATTTTGAATTATTATGTCATGGAAACCTACCTTTCATTTTCAGACAGAGCCTCAAAACTCAGTATCATGATTAATAAAATATGAGGAGTTTATGCTATCTGTTTCTCCTGGTTTGAAAGAACAATTTTTCTGTTCTTGAGAAGACAGGTAGCATTGCAAAGGAAAGCAGATGTATTTTATTTTTTCTCTTTCTCTTTCGTAAGGCTCTGGACTAGGGAATAAGATACAAGGACAGAAATCTCAGCCCTTCTGGAGACTTTCTGTGTAGTGCTGTCTGGATTCAAATCACATAACTTTGTATATCCTTAAGTCATGTCACGTCTGAGACAGTTATCCAAGGTCTATCTTAGGCAGCTGACTGGAGGTGCTGGTTTGCTGGCTATCAATGGAGTTTGGAACCCATAGACATTTGGAGGTCTAAGCTGGATAAGGTCAACCTTTCTCTTCATGATTTGGTCTTTCTCCAGATTCCTTCTGTAAAATGAGGGTAACAACCTTTTCTTTTTACCCATCCTTCTGGAACCTCCTGAGGGCTTCTCAGTCTCAGCATGTGCTGCCCAGTGCAGTGACACCAGTGACACTCTGATCCTGGTACAGGCCATGAGGTCTCACTTGTATTTCAGATAATAGTCATGATAATCAAGTTTCGAGTCACTATTTTAGTGGGATTTTTTTGCATGTAGTACGTATATATTGTACATATACACTGTATGTGTACTGTATACAAGGCTAAACTAACATAGCCTGAACATCAGTTTTAATGAGTTTCATGCCTGAAATGCAAATTATAAAGTGAGTATGGATACCTCATCAGAACCTAGACATTAGCAGGTCATCCTGTGTGGTCTTGGAGAACTATGAAAAGAGCATGCTTCCCCGTGTAAGAGCATAATGCATAGTATGACACATAGATATTAGATATGTTTTTGATTCTGAAGTATAAAGTGTTAGGACTCATGTTGTATTAACCCCTTTACACTGTTGGAAAGACAAATGTAGTTTTATTTATTTTTAAATGAAATCCAAGATTTCCAAGTAAATAAATGGCTCCTGAAGGTGTGAATTTAAGACGACAAACTCATCCATCATGATGGCTAGAAGTTCTTCACAAAGATACTCTTTAGGGCCCAAAATGCAAAACAAGGGAACAAAGCTTTCCACTCACTTTTGCACAGCACACAGAGAATTGGGAGCATGCAGAGTTGCTGCTTTTAATTTGTTTGTTTGTTTTGGACCTGTCCTAATCAAGGGCTTTTCCGAGCTGCTCTCTTTCCCCCTCCTGCTAAACCGTCCAGACTCCTTTGCTTTTCTCCTCTGTTCTTTTATTTATTTAATTTTTGAAAAGAACCAAAGGGGGTCCCCAACGTCCCATCACCTAGGAGAGCCAGTTTCCCTGCAGAGCTGCAGATGCCGTGCAGAAAGGACTCAAAACAGGCAGCGGTGAGGTGAGGCGAGAGGTATCAATCATTCAGCATGTTAAAAGAGAAGAAGGAGCAAGCAAAAGAAGGAGAGAGAAGGCAGGGAGTGGGGTGGGAGGAAAGAGCCTGGGCTGAATTGGAGGAATTTCCTCCCCCCCACCCCGTTGCCAAAGGGAGGTTTTTTGGACATCTGCCCAGACACATGCCGAGTTAAAGAAGCGGGATAAATTCTGGAAGAATGAATGGAGGGAGAGGAGGGGTTGAGGGGAGACAGGAGGGAGCGTGGGTTATGGGGGGCAATGGCAGCTATGGGGACAAAGGAATTCTATGTGGGGAGACTGCAACAGCAGTGTGTGTGTCTGTGTATGTGCGGGGGGGTCATTTTTCCTTCTTAACACGCGTTCCTTGTCAGGCATTGCCATAGAGCAGGGACATGTCTCTGTTGGAAAGTGAGGGGTGGCTCATTGTCTCTTGGGTCTTCTCTTACACTGCCTGGAAGAGACAAGTACACAAGTGAGTGGAAGTTATAGAGAGGCAGGCTGCATCAGGGCTGGTAAACACACTTTGAACAGCAAGGGTGATACGATTGTTTGCGCAAAGCTCTTTGTAGGCTCTCTCCAACTCCTGATGTCTCCAGGCAAGGTTGCGTGACCTTCTGAAAGATTCATTGAGCCTGGCAATTTCTGAGCATGATTCAGAGTGTAGACGGACAAAATTGCGTGGTCAGCTTGGATAACCCAGATGAAAGGTCAGATAAATTGTTCTGTCTGCAGCAGACCCAGGATGTGCAGGTCATGCTCTGGACAGCTTGTTCCCGTCCATGCCTTCTCAGTCTCCGCAATTTCAGGATGTCACTCCCTCTGTTCTCTTGGTTTAGCTGTTCATTCAAAAGATCTCTAGCCCTGTTGGAGTGTCCTGTGTGTTAGGACCCACTCAGATGATGAGGCTTTCCAGAAGAGGCAGCTTGGCATGGATTGGTGTTACTAACTCCTTTCTCAAATCTGCTTCAGCCAAAAAAATTTCTCTGCCCACCCTCTCAGGTCTCTGCTGACCTTAAGAACTATGAATCTGTGAATTACTCTAAATTTCCTAAGGGGTTCAGCGTAGCATCTTGTGTAGCCCAGGCAGATAGCCATAAGGTACCTCTGTGAATGTCCTTCCAAATCCAGCAGCTTCGGTTATAAAGCCTGTTTCTTGAACCGTACTTGAAAGACAATCGCAGCCTTGTTCTCTTGAAACAGCTTCGTGTAGGATGAATCTTGGTTGTGCCACTGTTCTCTTGTGTTACTTTGATAAGTTTATGAAATTTTTTTAGAACTTTAAAAGTCCTTCAGTGTGACTATATCTTATCCAGAGCCTGAATTGGTAGGGATAATTAAAGTACTGCAAGGTAAAACCTGTGCCAGCTCAGTCTGCACCCATAGTTGTTTTATTCCAGCTTCTGCAAATTCAGATTTGAGCAAGGTCACTTTACCATCCTAACACACAATCATGCAACAGCAGATGAGACCTTCCTACATGAACAATTGAGATTTACTGAACAGGCCTGGGGAGTGCACACTGATTTTTCAGTACAGAACTCTAAACATATTCTCTCTAGCATCACACTGCTTTCAAACAATAGCAATGGCTTTCACTCATGCTAGTGGAATACGCAGATTTCTTGAATGATAAGGCTTTGGTAAATGCACTAATTAACTCATTGAAAGCCCAGATTACCTGGAATACCTTGGCCAGATCTCAAACTGAAGTTTGATCTGCTGTGATAGGTTTTATCACTTCTATGTTCATTGAGTAGTCTGCTCCCTTTGGGTTCAAAAAAATCCTTCAGTCATCTGTTGCCAAGACTTTCCTAGAAGATTCACATTGTCGCTTCACATGACTACTACAAGGCTGTTTAAGGTAGAAGTTCCCTTATTCTGAGATTTTAGCAAGTACGACTCTCAAGAGCATGCTTGATCCATTTGTTATTGTCATTGTCACCCACTTACTGTAACTAAAAATATTTCCAATGGTACAAATTGTAATTAAATTGGCCTGATGAAAATAGAGAGAGCATCCTTCTCCGCTCTCAAACAACAAATAAACAGAGAGGTATTCCACAGCAGTTTAAAATATAACATTCTGATCTCTCACATAGAACAAACATTGGTTAACTCCTTCCTGTATAAGTTGTTCTAAAGCCTAAGCTAAGCTTGAAGTATCTAAACTTGAAAAGGAAACATGAACAAACGGGGTTCACATCTGGAAAAATCATTATCCTCTTTCTCTGTTGGGATGAAGTAGCTTAAAAAGAAATAATGGAAGGTAACAGTTGCATTTTAACTACACGCAGCCCATGTTGAAGCTTGCACAGGTGTATTAATTCAGTTATTTTATTTATCTTCACTGTAATAATACTTGCTTGGTTACAAAAGGTCCAATTAGACATTCAAATTAGTTCATATTTCGCACAACTGAAATGCAGTTGAGCTGCAAAATATGATATCTGAAGTTAAAAAAAAAGTCCCCAGCTGTGGTGCTAGTAGGAATTCTGGGGATCCAGAGAAACCAAACATTGGCGAAACATCAATAGGTAATGTTCAAAAAGGCCAAGAATACTGCCTTAAGCTTTTAAATGTTGTAAATTTCAAAAAGTTGTAGGCAAAGCTTCTTCTGCTCCCAGGAAACAAGGACACTAAAGGCTAGCCTAGTCCAAGGGCTGGACTGGAAAACCTGGGAGAAGTGCGAGTCAAAGAAATGGATAAAACCCTGAAGTGAGGCCTTTGTGTTAAAGCTGGAGCTTAAGAAGTTTCCGACTTGTACTGTTCCTTCAAGGCAAATCAGCTCTCTATTTCTCACAAACATCACATGGGAACTTTTAGGAGCATTGGCTTCATTTTTATAAAGGTTATGAAAACTGTTCAGTAAGATTTTGCAGGTTTTATTATTTTTATGAATAAAATCAGGTTGGTGAGGAGAGATTTTTATTAGAACAGCTAGGTTATTAGTTGGTCATTCCTCCTTGGTATTGTGCTTGTTGCTCTGCCAAGAGGTGGGACTCAGAGTCTGGTTGCTCCCGCTCTTGTGCTCCCAGTAAGTAGGATTTTGAAATTTAGGTTTACTTCTAGTCTGAACGGGCATGAGAAAAGACATGCTCCCTCACTGTTAAAGCTGTTCAAGTTGAAAGTTGGGAAATACCTTGTGACTTGCACAGCTGAGCTGTACCACCTGCTGCCGACCTGGGAGAAGATTTCAGCCTCTGGGTCTTCTGTCCCTTTTATATTTGGCTTTATGCTTGCTTCAATACTACAGATACAAGCAAATTGAAAAAATAGAAGAGAGTATTCAGAAAAGGCAACTTAGCTTTAAAAATCACTTGTATTAAGCATCTATAAACAAAGTTTTAATGCATCTCAGACATAAAGTGTTTTCTGTGGGTAACCATTGGAGAGTTGGTCTGCATAGATCAACATACATTTTGTACGAGGACAACACTATATGTTTTATCAATTTAATATAACAATAGTAAGTCATATAATATCTGTATTGTACATAGTTCTGTGGGTTAGGATGCCTTTAAAGATATTTTTTTCCCCATTCTCACAGAATTGCACTCTAGAAGCATTTTTATCTTAGTGTAATTCTAACCACGTAATAAAAGCAGCACAGCTTCTGCATGGTGACTAATCCTTAGCTACGTAAGTTTAAGGCAAAGATGACCAGTTGGTGTCCCAAGGCTATGTCAGGTTCCACAGTGCGTTGTGTGTCTGGTGCCAAAGAATTCTGGGTGGTCAGTGAGTCAATCCACCAAGTGTATTGTTACGTGTACATAAGGGAGTGTAGATCCAGATTGCATCTACCTAAGGTTCATCGTGCATTCCCATCTGGAAGTAAAAGTGGCTCCTAGCATAGTAAAGTTGCTCACTCCTTTAGAGCATTGGCCCAGCTTACCTCCACTGTCCAAGGAGGTGGAACAGTACTGGTCCTTGAGTAGAGGTGAATATTTCCAAGCCAGACTGATACTATAGCTGTAAATGAGGGTGAATATTCATTTTTCCTCCATGTTTTTATATGTGCTGGTTTTTCTCACAGAGTCGTTATCCAGCTCTATGTATACGAGTACATAATACCTTACGACTCACTCCCAGAATGGATCAGATCATATGCATATCCCTGCTGGTTCTTTTTCTGATGATGGTTGACTCAATGACTGAGTCCCAACCGCATGTTTGCTAGCTTCTAGTGATATTTAGATTAGGTATAGGTATTCAGTGTAAAGAACAGGCTGCCGTCTTTGACCAGCCAAGAGATTGACCTGCCTGCCCGGAGACTGGGGTTGACAGTGCCCTTTGTCGTGCTCCGATTACAACAGCATTGGCAGCGCTGCCGTTGTGTTTGGCGCTTGTTGGATTCTGATGTGTTCCACAGTGCTGTACACTGAGATGAAAAACATCTGGTCAACTCACACGCTCTGTTTAGACTGGTTACACAAATGCATGATATTATGCAATCCAGACCTGTGATCCTATTTCTCCCTCTTCTGAAGTATTTCATATTTTGCTTTTAATCACATCAGACAGGCGGATGGACAATTTCCAGGTGTCGTTTCTCAGATGGTGAAGCCTTGTTGTTTGACCTATCAGTACAGGTCATCCTGCCAGCACTTTATTGTTTTGCAAGAACGCCTTGTGTCTTTTTTGCTTCCCTACCCATGAAGTCGAGCAGCACTAGCTTGTGCCAAGAGACCAGCTGTAGAAGCTGGTGAATTTTTTCCTGAAGCACAGCAAGCTGTTTCAGGCAGGGTGTTTAACTTTCTTATTCCTTGGTCTTTTCCCCTTTGACAGTGCAGGCTTTCCAGTGGGCAAGGCAGAGCTCATTCCCCAGCTTCAGGCAGGTCTGCCTGTCCCCTGACGCTTGCATCAGAAGACGCACCTGGGGGAAGCAGGACAACGCATCTCAGCAGGAGTTCAGCACAAGATTTCTGATGGCTTTGCTCCTGTCATCCTATTCAATGTTTTTTTCAGTAAATCCTAGAATCATAGAACAGTTTGGGTTTGAAGGGACCTTGAAGATCACCCAGTTCTGGGCCAACTGCCGTGGGCAGGGACACCTCCCACCAGACCAGGTTGCTCAAAGTCCCATCCAACCCGGCCATGAACCCCTTCAAGGATGGGTCAGCCACAGCTTTTCTGGGCAACGTGAGCCAGGGTCTCACCACCCTCAAGGCAAATAATTTCTTCCTGAGATCTTATCTCAGTCTCCCCTCTTTCAGTCTAAAACCCTTCCCCGTTGTCCTATGGCTCCAATCCCTGATCAAGAGACCCTCCCCAGCTTTCCTTTAGCCTGTTTATGTACTGGAATATGTCTATAAGGTCTCCCTGGAGCCTTCTCACCTCCAGGCTGTACAGCCCCAACTCTCTTAGCTTGTCCTCGTAGGGAAGATTCTCCAGTCCCCTGATCATCTTTGTGTGCCTCTACTGGACTCATTCCAAAAGGTCCACGCCCTTCCTGTGCAGAGGACTCCAAAGCTGTAGACAGTACTCCAGGTGGGGTCTCAGCAGAGCAGAGTAGAGGGACAAAATCACTTCCCCAACCTGCTGGTCACACATTTTTTTATGCAGTAAATCACCCAAACACGTGTTTTGCTGGGCTATCTTTTCAGCTCTGAAATGAGCAGGTTTTCTGAGGAGAGCAATTGTCTGTGAAAATGGCAGCGCTACCCACTGGCTTTCCACCAGGCTCATGGCAGTTGAAAATCAAGTTTAGTAGCTCAAGCTCTGTAAGTTCAGCTTTTAATTAAAATACATAATTTAATGTTAGAGACCTCATTCTCTGAGAAGGGTACCATGATAAATGCCCGCATCTGACTTGGATTGCTGAAAATTGGCATATTGCCTCTATTACGTTAGAGATAGCAAACCCAAACTGACTTATCGTTATAACCATTTGCCAAGCAGACAGAGGCACTGTCTTCATCCCAGACATAAAAATAAAATAAATGAAGTAACGTGCATTGGATTTGACTTATTTTATATGTAAACCAATGCAACAGCATAGTGAGACCATACCATGAGCGGTGGAATGTGAGCCTCCACACTGCCACATCAAATCTTGCAATACTGTCTGCAAAAAAGCTTTGTGGGGACAGTGCTCAATGGGCTGCCTTAACCTCCAGCTCCAGAGGCTCCCCCAGTTAACTGCCACTATCTATTGATTAGATGTTATCTGGTCAGAATTATTGCCTTTATATATACACCCTTCATATATACGTCCTTTATACTATACCCCATCCCTGGAAGTGTCCAAGGCCAGGCTGGATGGGGCTTTGATCAGCCTGGTCTGGTGGGAAGCATCCCTGCCCATGGCAGGGGGCTGGAACTCTATGATTTTTAAGGTCCCTTCCAACTCTAACCATTCTATGATCCTATGTTTCTATGTGTATATATTTATCTGTGTGTGCAAACATAAGTAGGACTTAATGTATGGAAGAGAGGTTAATGAAAAAACAACTGTTTAGTGCCTGTTGTCTCAGGAGATCATGCTGTTTTTTTTCCACTGCCCAGTTCCTGCCTCCTTTATAATGATTTCCTCTTTATCCTGTGGTAGGATTTGCTATAATCCTGGGCTCTGCCAGCTGAAATGGAGGGAAGGCTCCTTTAATTTGCTTGGAAGTGGTCCAATCATTGGAGTCTGGATAGCTCTGGTTCATATCTTAATAATTTTTATGCCTTCACATGAATTTTTCAAATGGGAAATACCCTGGTGAGCCCCTGGATCTCTCTGTCTTGGCTGGCAGCTTCCCTGCTCTGTTGAGGCAGCCAAGGAAACCTCATACTCCAAGCCACGAGAACCTCCTCTTCCAGTCGGGTTTTAGCTGGGGTGGTGCATGCACGTACGTGCGCTCACAGGCACGGGCACGCACCGCTTGATTCACTATTTCTCTCATCCCCCTTTCACCTATTAGTGTCCTTTGAAGGATCAGGTTACCTTGCCAATGGAAATATATGAGCTCGCTGTGTGATATAGCATAACTGCAACAGCAGATCATATAATTTTCCCCCGAAGGCTTGTTGCAGACTATGTCGAGTCATTTGTATTTATGACAGCTTGGGGGTGATTTAGTACGACCTCACTTTGATAAAAGCCATTTAGAGCTCATAAATATGGGTGACACACTGCCTTCTCGGCTGGGATTTTAAACGGGAGAGCTACATTTGCATTCCCATTGAGCCTTTATTGTTTGGGGGGTGGGTAAGAAATGGAAGGAGCAAGAGAAAACAGGAAACGGAAGGAGTGTGCAAAACGCAAAAGGGTCTCCCTGAGAAAGGAAGGGTCCTGATGTGCTTAGAGCATCTCTAGCTTGAAGCTTCTGTGATACCCCCACCTCTCCACATATCCTCTTGAGCGTGGGATGAAGTGAAGCTCCACTTGCCTCAAGCGGGTCAGCCAGTGGGAGAAGCAGATTCTCAAGGTCAGGGAGGACATGAATTTAGCACTTAGTTTCCACAATAAAAATAAAAAAGGCTTCCATATGCTGGCAGGTTTTCTTTTAGCTTGGGTATTATTGTTGTGTGCTGATTTTTTTACTTAATTTCAAGGAGACATTTCCCGGCTGTATTTATATTCTGTAACTAGATTTATAAGGATGTAGACAATTTATGGCCAACACTAAAAGATACTTAAGCCCAGCATAGAGTTGTCAGATTTTATGCACTAGGCTTAAATTGATCATTGATGGAAGCAAGTATGAAGATTGTTCTTTGAAAGTTACGATTTTTTCATAATTTTTAATGCCTGAAGGTATATAAGTGTCACAGACCATTGAATTTCACACAGAGATTAATATCTTTATTTTATATACAAAGATTCAAAAGATGAAGTGTTTTTCATCTTTGTAGTCACTAGGGGAGGCAGGACCTGAGTGTCTTGACCATCATGTCACCAGTCAAGCTGCTCCTTGCAGCCTTGACCCTCCATGCTCTCCAGTTTTCCTTTCTCTTACACAGCAACTGTTGGTCTATAGGAGTGACTGGAAACTGTTGTCAGAGGGTAGGAAATTTACATTCACATCTAATACATTCAAATCTTTAATGGCATAATTATTTATTTTAGGCAGACGACCATGATACTGAGTTTTATATGCAAAGCCATCCTGTTCATGGGCTTGATGTTCAGGGTTGTGAGTTATCAAATTAAACTAACCAACAAGACTTTTTAATAACATCTACCTATTGTACTAATACAACTATTTTTCAGAGTTTTATGTGCAAAAGCTTTAGGTCATGATTAAAATGCTTGAACAACGTCACCGGTGGAAGTTACCTCTAAATCTGTACAGTAAAGGTATTTTAGCATATTTAGTATATGTCTGAAATATGAAAATAAGACAATCACTTATTAAGACCTTTTTTTCCTTTTTGGAGTGTTCTTTGTAAATTACAGTGGTTTTGTTGAACATTATTTTTAATT
Organism: Thinocorus orbignyianus; assembly: GCA_013400375.1. NCBI lineage: Eukaryota > Metazoa > Chordata > Aves > Ciconiiformes > Thinocoridae > Thinocorus > Thinocorus orbignyianus. Next base: position 103,294 of record VXBW01004668.1, read on the forward strand.
CTTGAGGTCTAACAGGATAAAGCTCTCACAAAGGCAAAATACATTTCAGTTGCCTTTCAAATCATTCTTATGGTGTGATATGACATAGAATGCTGTACACAATTATTTAATTTCATACCTAAACTACTCGATTAACCACTTTTCCATTGTTACTGTCATTTGGGTTGGATAGTGTTCACGTGTTGCACTGTTGGTTAATCTTGATGTTTGCAGCAGCAAACCCAAAGACTTCTTTAAGCTATTTTATGAGTAAAAATCATTAATGTCACAATCTGATCAGGCTCTCTCTATATATACTTAAAGAGGTTTCCAGAATAGCATCATGCATGGTGGTGGACCAGACCTACGCAGACATGGTAGGAGGTTGAGAGCAAAAAGAAGGCTGAATGCGGAGAAAGACTCTGAAGCTGAAGACCAGGTCTTCTGCAGTAGCTTCACCTCATTCATACATCTCACATGGCACCGCTGCATGGCTGTCCCCCTCTGCATTTACATCGGGGTTCCCACCTAATATCTAAGCAACCGAATCCTGAGGAATTAAAAGGCAGTATGCTTTTCATTAAGCAAATGAAAAGAAAATCACAGTCCCTGCCCTGAAGATTGTACACAGTAATCAATGGCAGTATTAATGGGAAACTTCACTGCACTCGGAGGAACAGTAAAACACTCATGATGGGACCCTGAAGACAAGACAACCAGTAAACTACTTACTCTGCTTTGGCTTCATTAGCCATTAAAGCAGGATAATGGCACTTACCTTACCCCACCAGAGATCAGTTAGTCGTTGCTGGCACAAAGTTGTGATGGGGGGAAAAAAGGGGTGAAAAAAAAGTAAAAAAAGAAATCCCTCCAATTCTTGATTTAGTGAGGTTGGCAGTGGGTGAGGATGAGACTCAAGTTGGGCCACATGGTTCCAGTCGCCGTCCTGATTCTGGAGAACAGGGATGCTAAGTGCATGGGGTCCCAGCTTGTGGAAGAGCAGCAATGTGCAAGCTCTGAGCTTCTCCAGTTCGCTCTTCCCAGCATGACGGGAAGGAAGGAATGGGTTGATCAGTCTGGCCTTTGACGTTTGGGGTTCAAGCACTGTTTAGCTCCAAAGCAAACGTTTTTGGAGTTCGCAGTCAGCTGCCCTGCAGACACATAGCTGCTTTGCTGAAAGCTCCCTGTGGATGAAACCTGGCTCGGCAATCTGGGCCGTGGGCTCTGTTCACGGCTGACAAAACAGAGGCAGGGAGCAGAATTGACACCACCTCATGAGGAGGCTTGTGCAACACCTGTCCTCTCCGTGCCTGGCACAAGCCGATGCCATTTATCTTTACAAGCATTTTTATTAAAAGTAGGTCCTAAAGCAAACAGACTTCGCAATGTGGTTTTTTTTTTTTTTTTTCATTAAATGGGCTGATGCAGTCTCTGCTGACTCAAAAAGCCAATCAACAAGCCCTCTGAATCTTTGATCCATTTTTCTACTTAGCTGTTCTCTAAAGGCTCAATTTCCTCTCCTGTCATGCTTTAGAGAGGGGGAAAATACACAGCCTGCTCCCTAAGTTATAATGCAATTATTTGGTGCAAGGGAATTTTTTTTTTTTTTCACTTGAATAAATTAGTTGTTAATTAAAGCTTTTTGATGTAGTGCAAAAGGAGTTATATTTGATACCAACAGCTGTATGCTGTTTGATTTATAGTCCTTTGGGGTGTTGTTGGTTACAGCGATCCCTTTCTCCCCCTTCCCCCAAGAAACACACACACACACACACGCACACTCTCTTCAAAGACCATTAACTGGTACCGTGTTTTCAATTAAAAGGGGAATATTTTTGCCGTTGTTTTCACTTTTCTATACGTCGCTTAAAAACAGAAGACCAACCTTTCACCACTTTGGCCTTTTTTCCCCGGGGTAAAGTCTTGTACCAGTGGCAGAGAATACATTTGTGACACTGCCAGGGTAAAGGCTCTGCTTTGGGTGGCTAGGTTGGCCCTGAACACAGTTCCCTAGGTTAACACATTGTATCTGCAAACAATAGGTATGGATGGAGGATTTGCTCTGATTTCTACTTTAAGCAGGTTAAATTACCACTGTGAGAACTGAGTCGAGCTTCCAGGTAATGTGTGGGGGGTTCGAAAGCTGTTTGGTGCGTTTTGATTAAAGTATCACTGCAGTCTTCAATCTGAGCAGAATTAGGAACCTGAGCAAGTTTGAGGGTCTTGGGTTTGATTTCAAGCTGGTAAATCAAGGAATGCAGTGGAAAATGGTGGCGGGTGGGAGCAGATTATGTACAATTCCTTTTCTTTTAATCCTCTATGAAGAGTAGATCAAATTCAATATACATTTGGTCTTCTTATTAATGGATTGATTTGCTTGCCACTAATTTGTCAGAAATTACTCAACATTCACCTGCTTAGCTGTAACTGTTTTTCACTGGGCCGGGGACCACCTGCTGGGGCTATTTCCAGGAGGACGTAGCAACTCAGAAGGATGTCCTAAAATGACCTCTCTCCCCTTCCTCACCAGTGAAGGGGAGAGCGGCCTTGGAAGAGTGCTGGTGGGCTCTGGCTACTTAATGTGGCAGTCGCACACAGGTTGAGGAGGAGATTTTCTGTAAGGGACGTTTTCAGTCAATTCCCAGCGTGGTGTTCATTAACTATAATGGAAGAGGTTGAGTAGAAAATGTGTTTCTTCACATTGGTTTGCAGCTGGGCTCCTATATGTGTGGAAGTGCAGTAGGACTACCCAGACTTGAGGAGTAACATGTAGGACACCTTTTAAAGACGATCCAGGCTCAGTGGGGCAAAGTAACAAGATCAACTTTCTATGTAGAGCACAGAGAAAGACCTGCTTTCCCTAGAATCCTTATACCAGGCAAGGCTGTCCTACTGCTGCCATTTGAT
>VXBW01004674.1:0-49848 GCA_013400375.1 Thinocorus orbignyianus
CGCTGAGGCCAAACCACGACATCGCTATTTTTGTTACTTCCTAAATGTATAAAAATGTATATGGTCCAAGATATAATCTATCACATGTTGCCCAATTTGAGAATTTCACTGTCAACCCATACTAGCTTTGTATTTCTTCTTAAAGCCTCAGGTCTTCAAAGAAAGCAATTCTAAGAAATGTTTTGGCATTTCTGAAGTGAAAGTTGATACACTACATTTCTACCCTTCAGAGGAGTATGCTCACTTTGGAAGAATGGGGGGTGGAGGTTGTGTAACTTAACCATGACTCAGAAATAATTAGCACATGGTGAAACTCTCCTGTGAACAACAGTCCACATAGTTTTCACATCCTTTAGCAGGCAACAGAAACTCACAGGAACTCTACTCACTTACAGGATAGCACTGACAACTGTTGGAGAGGAAAATGTTCTACCATAAATACCAACCACAAAACTCATCCTACTTTGAATTCTAAATAAGAAAGCACATACTGCTAGTATACCACTGAGACATTTAGAACCAAAATACGAGTTTTTCTTTAGTTTTGTTTGTATTTTTTAATTTGTATTCAGACTAAATAGCATTAGAACAGCAGTAAGGAGATGCCAAGCATGAGGAATAAACTTTGAAAAGACCCTTGGTTTCATGTATAAATCCCCCCCAAACCTTGGAAAATCAACATGATATGTATTTCAAATCATTTGCAAGATGTCCCAGCACTGCAGGCCTCCAGTAAGCTTATTAAATATTCTCTGTTCCTTGATTCCTTAATATCAATTCAGAATAATCTTTTTTTTAAAAAAAAGTTGGAGTTCTAAATGTGAATTGTTTTTCATAAGAACCCTTGAGTATCACCTCACCACTTTCCAATAGCAAGTTACAACAGCAGAAAATTTTATGTTCAAGTTCTTGAATTGCATGGATAAGCCACTGCTTAGAACAATAAACCAAATTCTCTTCTTTTGAACTAATAAAACCTTTTTTCTTTTTCTCTTTTTTAAATACCATACAGAACTTTTGGTCTAACCACTACAGGGCGCAAAACAGCAGACTAGAAGATGCCTCTGAGGGAACAGAGGAAATAAAGCAACAAGAAAATAAATACAGCAGGAAGATGAAGGAAAAACAGGGGACTTTTGGGGGCAACTGCAAACAAGGCAAAGGACAATTGTCATGTCACTGATAGGGAAGTTAGAAAGAATCAGACAAGCTTTGGTGTATCCTGAGGTACAGAATAAGAAAACAAGATTTTGAATAGGTTTGAGCAGAACTTCAGAGGGAAGAAAGGAGATGAAATTAGAAGAAACAGTATCAGTTAAGAAAACTAGTTACAAGACAGGCATTTTACTGCAGGAATTTAAACAAACAGTATAACCAGGAAGAACCAACAAGATGTCTACGAAGACAAAGGAGAAGAGGCTCAAGAGTCAAGCTCAATACTTTAGTGATCAGTATCGAGAGCAGTGATGCTAACAGTGATTGGGACTGAGCTGAAGAAGAAATTAAAAAATGCAGAGAGATATGAAAATATTTCAGAGGGAATTTGGATGTCATCAACATGAAAATATTGTTCAAAACTTTACATGCAGAGGCCAGTCACAAAGAAAATACTGAAAGGGATGAGATTTTGGAAGAAAATAGACAGAAAAGAAGCAAAATCAGCTACAGAAGTAGCGTGTTTATGTTTGAAAGGTGTAGGAAGGAAATGGGAAAATTATCTGGAAACACTCATGATTGTCAAGAGATTTTATTTATTCTTTTGGACAATGCTAAGTATACTTGAGCATGCATGGAAGTTCCCATCCACAAATTTCATTGCCTCTGTAAATCCCCTCCTATTAATACCCTCATCCAGATCATCGATTAAGATATTAAACAAGATGGGCCCCAAAACAGAGCCCTGAGGGACACCACTGGTGACCAGCCACCAATAAGATTTCACCCCATTAATCACAACTCTCTGGGCACGGCCATCCAGCCAGTTTTTTTCACAGTGGAGAGTACACTTGTCTATGCCATGATTTACCAGCTTCTCCAGGAGAATGCTGTGGGGGACAGTGTCAAAGGCCTTAGCAAAGTCCAGGTAGACAACATCCACAGCCTTCCCCCCATCCAGAAGGCAGGTCACATGGTCATAGAAAGAGATCAGGTTGGTTAGGCAGGACCTCCCTTTCATAAACCCATGCTGGCTGACCCTGATCCCTTCACTGCCTTGTACTTGCCATGAGAGCTCACTCAAGACAATCTTGTCCATAATCTTTCCTGGTACCGAGGTTCAGGCTGACAGGCCTGTAGTTCCCCAGATACTCCTTCCAGCCCTTCTTGTAGATGGGCATCATGTTAGCTGCCCTCCAGTCATCTGGTACCTCCCCTGTTGACCAGGTTTGTTGATAAATGATGGAGAGAGGTTTGGTGAGCTCTCACACCAGCTCCCTGAGTATGCTTAGGTGAATCCCATCCAGTCCCATAGACTTATGTTTGTCTAGGTGCAGAAGCAGATCATTAACTACTTCTTCCTGGATTATGGAGGGTTGTTTTGCTTTCCATCCTTATCTTCCAGCTCGGGAGACTGAACACCTTGGGGGTAGATGGTTTGACTACTGAAGATAGAGGCAAAGAAGACATTAAGTATCCCAGCCTTCTCCTTGTCCTTAGTTGCAATGTTCCCCCCCGCATCCAGTAAAGGACAGAGATTCTCCGTGGCTCTCTTTTGTTGATGTATTTATAAAACATTTTTTTCTTTTCTTTTTTGCCCTTCAGGACTATCTCTCAAGAGACTCTCAACCAGTGTTCTGAATGGGCTAAAGTCCACTCTCCGGAAGTCCAAGGTGGAGGATTTGCTAACCCCCCTTCTTACACCACTAAGAATAAAAAACTTGACCAATTCATGATCTCTAAGCCCAACACAGACTCTGACCACCACATCTCCCACTAGTCATTCTCTGTTTGTGAACAGTAGGTCTAGCAAGGTGCCTCCTCTGGTAGGTTCACCTACCAGTTGCATCAGGAAGTTCTCTCTCATACACTCGAGGAACCTCCTAGCCTGCCTGCTCTCCACTGTGTTATATTCCCAGCATATATCTGGTAGGTTGGAGTCCCCAACCAGAACAACTGCTGATGATTGCCAGACTTCAGTCAGCTGCTTATAGAACCCTTCAACTGCCTCCTTATCCTGGTTGGGTGGTCTATAGCATACTCCCATTATAAATCTCCCTTATTTGTCTTCACCTTCATCCTTACTCATAAGCAGTCAACTTTATCATCACTGGAATCAAGCTCTGTACAATCCAAACACAGTCTAACGTACAGAGCCACACCCCCACCTCTCCTTCCTTGCCTATCCCATCTAAAAAGCTTATAGCCATTCATCACAGCATTCCAGTCATGACAGTCGTCCCGCCATGTTTCAGTGGGTGGATGAGAGATGGAAGAAAGAGAGATGGAAGGGGGGAAAGGCAGAATTGGACTTGATATATTATTTAGTACTCAGAATATGCAGTGAGACTCAGGACAGATTACTCACTGATAAACTGGAGGAAGGAAGGAAAACCCCTTCTGGGGAAAGAAATCTGGAATACCAACAGGGTTGAGAAGTCTCAAAATGAAGCGTGGCAGGCAGTGCAGGATCTCTTAAGGATTGTCCTGTCTGTCACAACCACCAAATATGTCTATGGTGAACATAAATTTTACTGAGATGTGCACCACCCTTGCATCCCATGTGCCTTCAGACAGCTCCATCCTGGAGCACTGTTCTGTAATCTGCAGGCACAAAACCCCACTAGTGGTTTCACTGCATTTCAAGCAATAGTGCACTACCAGAATAAGGTGGGTGATTTCACATGAAACATACAGCCCTTTAAATGAAATGGGTGCTTCATTCCTCTTGACAGATATTTACTACCCTCACATTACAAGGCCTCTGCCATATTAGTACATAAAAACATAAAATCTGAGTAACAAATATTCTAATCAATATAAACCACTGTCTAATGCTGCAACTTCTGCAGATAACACTACTTCCAACATACTTTTTATATTTGTTATTTTGGAAGATGGGAGAGGTTAAGATTATTTTGAACTAATTATAAAATGGCCTATAATTTTTATTAATCCTTGGCCAGGCAAATAATGTTTAATACTTTACTTATATTTTCACAGCAAGAAAAAAAATAGTATGGGGTGAAGGTTAAATTAAACTTGTATGTCCACGTGAAGAGAGATATTACTATTGTCTCATAAGAAGATACATAATTAAGGCTGTGAACTGCATGATCAGTTCCATCATTAGCAGAAGGGATTTCTGAAATCTATATTGATTTTTGCCTGTGAATCTGCATTAGCCTAATCCTCATAAACAAGTACTAAGAATCCATGGAGAATTGATTTTTTCCCTTTCGTTCACAAAAATCTCACAGATGAAATTTTTGCAAGAAAAATAACAACAGGCCTAGGTGTTTTCCAAGAACATGTATGTCGAAAAGTACAAGTTTCTGCTGCAGAACCCAATTTGAATATACTGACTGTTTGGTTTTACCTTACTTTAAAGATCTGAATACCATCTGCTATAAACGTGTAGCAAACATTACATATGGCATTTTACCAAAGATATAAAAAACGTAGTGTAGGGAGAAATATAAAATATTAATGGACTAAATTTTGCTTTTAACTATACAGATGTAAATACCTTACAACTAGATTATGCAATCCAGAAACTCTTTTTATATCTTCAGATACCCAGGTACAAGCAATAGTGCTCACAGTTGTTCACCACGTTAGTGCTGAATGCAACGTACTATTGAATAAAAGGTATCTCTGGCAAGACAAAAAGCTGAGGAAAAAAGGGACTTGTTGGGTTTTTTTCAATAAAATTATGATCATTACCTTGTCCAGCCCTCAGAAAACATGAATTTTAAATTACACAGGTTAAACATATCACTGGATTTGAGTGCAAAATGACTTATGTCCCCAGAACACAGTATTGGTAAGAAAGGCCACTGTTCAAAGTTCTGGGCTCAAACCTCTGATAACCTCACTGAGTTCCAAATTTGCCAGAAAACCTTAGCTTCTGCCCAGCCTTCCTGTGGCTCAAAATCCACAGTGTGACACAAAGCCCATTGAACTAAGGAGAGATATTTTTCCACTACCCTGAATGCGATTTAGTTCTGGGCCCTTGTGCTCTTCTGTGTGGTGGACACATACCTGGTGAGTAGCACCTTATCCTGCTTGAACTCAGCAGGCTCCTGTCTCTCCACACCACAGAACTCCTGTGTCAGCACCTCCATGCCCTACAGAAATCAGTACAAGGTTCGCTCATACAATACATGCCCACAGCCCACCAATAAAAGAAGTGTGAAACATTCAATGCACAAAAAGCAAATACTTTGAAATTACTTTCTCTTTCTGAAATTAGGTTCACTTGAAAAATATGGGCAGCTTCACAATGGCAGTGAAACCTGCCCTTTGACTAAAAAAGACACCATAAAGAATCATAATGCTGACTTCCTAACAGCAACCTTCACATTACATTCCGTGTTAAATTAGTGTCTTAGAAGTCAGCATATTTTACTTTAAAAAATTGCTTTGGACCCAAAACTTTCAATTTAGAATTTGAATGCCTACATGTGCACTCCTTCCTGTGCCCCTCACACACACACACACACACACATTTTTTTCCCCCCTTTTGGTTTGTTTTTAGTTTGTTTTTAATAAACAGAGCTGACCTGTAACTACAGAGAACCCAACACATCTGTTAAAAGGTTGACAAAGAAGGGAAGTCAGATGCTGTGATAGAGGTGCATTTTATAGTTCCTTTAGGAATCTAAGTGCAAGAGCCAGCATGTGTTATTAAAAACAAACTACTTGCGGTAAAAATCTATTTCTGGGGATTGTTTACTGAAATGAAATGTTTATTTGCTAAGGTAGTATTTAAAGCTCCACAGATAAGTGCAAAATGTTCCTGAAAAGATACATGAGGTAATAAAATGCAAAAGGGAAGTGGTGACAATATTAGCTTTGCACCAATTCATTTACAGTAATTTCAGATTTCATGTATGTAAATTAAAAGAAATTTCCAATAACAGTGAAAGGCAGCTTGCTGTGTTTGCTGTAGTATAATTTTCAGCATTTCCAACTTCCCCACAGAAGGTTCAAGATTATTTCAGGATTATTTTATAACTGAGGCTGCACAGAGCAAAGCATGACATTGAAAAATAGACTTAATTATTCCTACAAAAAGATTCTTGGCGTAGGTCCACTTCATATCAGCTTAAAATACCCTACGCTGCTCTATTGGCAGGATCATATGTTTACAGGCACTGGATTACAGAAGTAACCACACCTCCTGGCTAATTTAAAACAATTTCTGCTAAATAGAAACAGTAGGCCCTGGTTTCTTTAGCTTGCAAGGGGAGGAAAGCGGCACAGGCTGCAAGGGGAGATGTTCCTAAATCTCACTTCACCGGAATACTACACAATAAAGGGCAAAAGACTCATTTTAATCCTAGGTGATGCAGCAAGACTTAATTCATGTAACAAAACTTTTTTTGTGTTAACATTTAAAAATAAACCTTGATTTGTTAGGGAAAAGCATCTCAGCACACATACTCCTCCCAAAATCTTCACAGCAGCTCCTGCAAGTTATTAATTTGTCACAAGAAATTTTCTCCCTCTAACTAGGTACATTCCAGGAGCTGAAAGATATTCTCACAATGGTTGCAAACCCTTTTCCAGAATGAATACACGCTTATGTGACTTAACAGTTTATAGCCCTTTTTGCAATTTTTCTTAGAGATACATTCTTGGATGCATTTATATGGTATAGCAGTAAGGAGGAACAATTAAAAAAAAAAAAATCAGAAAGAATTCTTGGGTTTTACTCCCACAAAATTAAAACAATCCAGGCAAATCTTCACCAGTATCAACTTTTGAATGCAAGTCTGAATTCTAATCACCTGGCCCACAGACACCCACACATTTTCAGCCATGTCTTCATGTACAATCCAATACAAACATCAGAAGCAGTGAAGCCACCTGAGCACAGCGCTGCACATGAGTTAACATAACCTGAGATGCTGAAGGAGTGCTGGTATTTAGTACACTGGGACAATTCTCAGCACTCAAACAACTCAGAAGGATATTTCCCCATCACTGCCAGGAACACTAAAGCTCAAAAAGCACAAAAGAGGTACTCACCTCTAGTAGCTGAGGTGGGTATTTTTGTTTCCCTACTATGAGGTACCTCAAATTACAGGAATACAGCTCTGGACACTGTACCACAGACACAGTATATAGGTGCAGGCCTTCATATCCGTATTCTTATTAGAAAATGCAAATTTAAAAACTCTGAGTTACTCCCTAGTGAGAAAGTCTAAAGAATTCCCTTTGTCTAGCAGGCTTTTTTTTTTTCTTCCTCTCTTTTTTCCCCTTCTTTTTTTAATAACCCCTATTGACCATTGCACTCCTGACTAATATCTTCTGCATCAGAAGGAAAAGTACTGAGGATGTTTGTCAGCCATGCTGTCATGAAAGTCAAAAGCAGATATGTAAGAGAAGAAAGATTATCACATTAGACATAGAAGAAGAAAGATTAACCTATGAGAGCTGTAAAAGCAGAAAGATGAGCAAAAAGTGGGGGATGCAACAGCTCCAGGGGATTGGTAATGGGTTAGACTGCCTTTCTCCTCTAGATCACTGGCTCACATCCAGCCCACATCAGTAGTGACTGAGTGTCATTACCACCTGATGGATTTTTGGTGACCTCTGCAAAAATGAATTGATGGTTTCAGTCCAGCCAAATAAATGTTCCCATCATAACAGGTACACCACTGTCTCAGCAGAAGGAAGGGAGCATACATGGGAAAGAAAATGTACCTCTATTCCTACAAACCAGTTTAATGCACAAGGAAGTCCACTTACTGGAAATGCCACAGAGATTTATTTAATACTTTCATAGCTAGAGGATTATTCACCATCCCTCAGTGTTCCCCACACGTTTATTCTGGATTCTCACCGGCAAAGGGCTGCCCGCAAACAAGTCTGTGCACTGGAGCTGAATGACTCTTAGGGGGCAATCTGAATTTGAAGTTATATTACATTGCTGCTAAAGTTCATCCCATACAAAAGTACAGTAAGATAATATAGTTTAAAATGTGCCTCTGAAAGAGTTCTGTTTAAGAGTTGTGTAATATTAACTTGACCGAACTAAGAATTAAAAACATGTTTTCCCTGTAATTGCAAAAGACAACTCAAGTGAATGCTCTCTCCAGTCTGTTTCAAGACACGTTCATTGTCCCAAAGCATTACATGTGCACACGTAATTAACTAACAGATTTTTCAGATGATGTGGTTGGGATCACTGGAAAACAGCTGAAGCTCCCCGGTCCCTTAAGGCAAGGGTTTAGCAGGTTCCTCCTCCCAGACAAGCAGGAGCCCAAATGGTTCCCAGCATGGTATTTGGGATGCTGTAAGCTGCTTCATCTTTAGTCTGTCCTTCAGGGGAGCTCCCATAAGAGTCCAGGGAGGAGCAGCACCTCTCGAGGAACACAAAGCACAAGCAGCGACTCAACCCCTGGAGTTAAATGACACCTTTTCCCCAAACATAAATACAGGTGATCTCAAGCCTGGAAAAGATGGGGATGAGGGTTTGATGCGAACGTCACATTTGTCTGTATCTGAAGAGCAAGACACACAGGGCAATGAGACATATCATCTCTATGTGACACATAGCCAGCAACTAAACTGCTGTGGTGTCAGGGGGTTTAAAACCTCTCAACAGCACGGCATTTTTAAATAGGCGAAGAGATTACAGTTTATTACGATGTCACGAGCATGGCATTGTATTCCAGTCTCTCTGAATGCTACTCCGAATGCTCCGAACACCTACAAGGAAATTATCTCAAGATGAGAATCAGTTCCAAGTGTCAGAAACTTCTCAGACATTAATGTCTGCTTTTTTTAAAGGAGAGAGAGAGAAATATATCACCTCAAAAATGTGCTTTTTTTAAATAGAACTCAACATTTTTAGTTAGTTGTGTCTGTTCTGAGAACCCAACAGCAAGAATTCCAAAGTTCCACATGACGTTCTCCCACTAACCCCTATTCTTCCCACAAGCAAGAATATAAAACTAGAAGTCAAGAATAAATATTTCTGATCCATTAAAAAGAAAAGCCCTCATTGCTCATCATGAAGGCAAGGGGCTTGACGCTTAGTTTTCTTTGTTGTTTATTCAAATGTCAGTAAGAATTCTTGCAGCCTCAGTGATCCTGTTTCTTTAATTTACTCTGTTTTTACCCAAGGTGCATTTTTCTCTCTCATGACTTCTTCAGAGGCAGAAGTTTCTTCTTGGAGGCAATGGAAAAAATTGTGTAAACCAGCTGAGTAAATTGAAACTATGTTGTGAAAGAATAAATGTTTTCTGACATTTTCCATTCAGCTCTTTTTTTTCTTTTTTTACTATAACAATTTGAATATTTTAATATTAATTTGAATAGCATTCATTTGCCTTTTTTTACAACAATTAGCAAATAGCATATTACTGGCTGCAGTAATTACATGTAGTACTAAAATACCTTATTAAAGTCTTGGCAGATGACTAACTGCCTACCGTTTTCTGTCACAAATAGGGCTACATAGTGATCTGCCTTCTCTAAAAAAGTTATACATATGATCCCTTCTGGGCTACTTCAGCAAGCAGTCACGATATATTACATCAGAAAGTCTTGCCCCCTTTTTTTTTTTTTTTTTTCACTGTTACCTGATATCCTCAAGAAAGATGGAGAGGAATCTGTAAAGAGCCTGTCCACTAACCTCAATAAAATGAACAGAAATAGCTGAGAGATCTAATAAAGGAGCAGAACCATACCACAACACACATACTCAAGTGTGGTCACTGCAAAATCTACATGAAAAACCTTGCCATCACAAGTATTTCATTCTAACTTTCTCTCAACTTTTTTTTCCTTTCCATTTGTTTTTCCCCCAAGATGAGAAGCAGTCCCAAGTGTCAGAAACCTCTCAGACATTGATGTTTGCTTCCTTAAAGAAGAAGAGAGAGACAAATATATCTCTATTTTAACACGTCCAGACAAAAATTCTCATACGATGGAAATGCTGTCCTAAGTACACTTTTCCTTCAATACCACAGTACCAAACAGAAGATACCAGCACAGAAAAGCCTTAAACTATCTGTATACTTCTATGCTGACTCTGTTTATATGCAGCAAAGAGAAAATCACTAGCATATGTCCTAGCTGTTGCAAATTAAACCTCAACTTTGTCACCCTGACTAAACCAAAGAGCAATTATTCCTGCAAATAAGTACAATGGTACTATTCATTCAGGTAAATACTGTTCCATGTAAGGATTGCAGAATCAGGACCCATTAGAAAGCGACACATTTCAAATTGCCTGGTTGATCTCCGTTTTCAAAGAGAAAATTAAGATCAGCCACTCCACCTGAGGGATAGAGTCATTATTTGAAATCTGAATACACAGAGATTATTGCAACTGCATATTTTAAAATAACTTCCCACCAACAAAAGAACGTATTTGAGCCTTCTATCTGATTTCCTTATTTGAAGCATAAGCACCTGATAAATGTGCGATACACCTTCAGACACAGCAAAATAATTACTCCTGGGGGCTATAAGCAGCTAAGTAGCCTGGTTCAACTGTCCTGTCATACCTTCTATTCTCCTCAACTCCTTTGTTCTGGTATCCACAAAGCTTTGTTAAAGTAGAGTTCAGTCATTTGGCCACTGCAATTCCAACACACTGCGTCAAATGAACTGTGTTCAGCCATCTGGAACCCCTTCCTCCAGAGCTTGCTCCCTTTAGGCTGCAGAATCAGTCTATTACCCCAGCATGACATGATCCAGAAACTTGCTACCACTACAGGACCTCAATTACAATTCCCAGTCCGGGTATTGCTGTCAGGGATTCTGCAATGCAACAGACACTGCATTTGTACCTCACGTTACTACAAAGCTATTAAAGCCTTTCCACTTGGAATACACAGATAACATTACAGGGGCTACGGACCAGAGAAGTCTGTGCTCCCTCAGCCAGGCTTAAAGGTGGGCAAGAGTACAGGGGAGGGGATCAGCAGCTGCACGATCAGATGAAGGCAAGGCAAACAGGCAGTCCTACCCGCTGCAGCAGGGCACACAGTACTTAGCTGAGCAGGGCACCATGGGCAGAGCTCAATACAAACCCTCCCGATAGCACTGAGAAAAGAACAGATTAGTTAGAAAGAAAAAAAAAGGAAGGAAGGGAAAAAGGAAAAAGAAAAAGAAAAAAAAAAAAAAAAGCTCCTGCTGATAACCTATCCCCTGCTTTTCCCTAAAACACACAAGGGATTTTTAGTGCTGGCAAGTCAGTGTTTCTTAACCACCTCTGACACTTGATTCAGAGGAAGATGCGCGGCCTTCACGGCTCTTCTCCTACTTGTCAGCCAGCCAGCACACTCAACAATGGGAGAAGGATGTTCCCAGACTGAAAACCTGATCTCTAGGGTTGTGAGGGTTTTTTCTGCAAGGGCTGGGATGCCAGTACAGTGAGCCTGTAAACAATTGATATAAAACATATGAAAAAATACCAGTTAATTCTTGTTTAGCATCATATAGTGGGCTTGGTTTCTAAACAAGATTACAAATCCAGTTCCACCCCTAACTATTGCCAATTCTAAGTATATTACTGCAAGTTGCAAGATATTTCATGCTTCACTTTAACATTAGGCTCATGGAGAGATGTGATTACAGAAGGATCCCAATTTAAAAAATAAAATAAAAATAAAGTTCATAAGATAAAAAAAGATTGGAAACAATCTATGTGTATTATGCAGGTTCCAAACCATGACAACAATTCCAAAGAATTTGAATGCTATTTTGTAGCTTAAAAATAAAATTGTATTATTTTTGAGCCAATATCATGATTATTTTTTTTGCATTTTTGGAAGAAACAAAGGGCTATCTCAATATAATGTCCTATTTCCCATTCACTGCAGGATGAGGGGCAGACTCATAAAGATCGCAAGAAATATCACTAGCCCTGTATATTCATACATTTTACTAGTATTCCACACATACTTATATAGATTTCCCATTTTATTATAAACATATACATTAAATGCTTGCTCAGTAGAGAAACAGAAGTTCAGAAGGAAATGTGCATGGCTCTGCCCTATTCCAAAATAGCCTGACTGTCAGTGTTTCCAGAGCATTACCAAAGACAGGTAAAATACCTCTGATGACATGAGCTTACCCTTGTTTGGGGAACACTAGAGCAGCAGGAATATGACTGAAGCCTGCATGATAGACCAGATGACAAAGCTAAGAGCTGGTTTCAAAAAAAAAAAAAAAAAAAAAAAATCCAAAAATAGGACATGATGCCCTTCAGAAAGAGTAAAGGAGTCTGCAAAAATATCATCACTTCACTACCAAAGTATCACGGATACTTCTCTTTCAAAAGAGAAATGATACAGTCCTCTGGGAAAGAAGAGTTTCATTACCAACATGAAAGAATAGTTTCTTCAGAGATTCCTCTTCAACAGAGATATGAGCCTTTGCTAATCTTGAAACTTGCAACACAAGGATTACAGCAATAAAGCATTATCAGCACCATACTGAATCTTGGCACAAACTACTACCACGTCTCCAACCACACAAACTACCCCCCCACAACGGGGCTGTCATGCAACAGGCAAGAAAAGCAGGAATTGTAGTTACACTGTCATAGCTTGTCTGTCTAACCACATGCTTTTTTCTCCTCTTCCTGATGCAGGGTCTAGCAGGTCTCAAGTATGAAGTCAACTCAGCAGCCCTTTACTTCAGCTTGTACCATAAAGAAGCAGTTCTTTACCCATGCTGTGAAGAAAACTTTACATAGCAATGTAAATACATATCATTAATGACAATAGATATTTAAAAGATCCCTGTTACATACCACCATCAGCTTTTGCCCTCAGCTACATTTTGGAAGAGCTTGTGCAATATCTATTTGGAGACAGGAAAATGTTGTCCTTGCCATCTGCATTCTGCAGGTGACATGCTGAGGCACAGAAGGACTTCTGGCTTATTGAAGGAATCTGTGGTAAAACCAAGTATCAAACAGGCATCCAAAATGTTAGAGCATTGCTTTATCACAAGGACTTAATGTTACCACAACACAGTGCTAACTTCCAGGGGCGTGAGGGGGGGAAGAACAGTTGTTACAACACTGAAATTTTGTGCCAAAAAAAAAAAAAAGAAAACAATCCCCCCAAAAAAGAAAGAGCAGCTCTGCGAGAGGCTTACAGTGGTGGCAGCGATGAAGCCATGCAATATCACAGCTCTTTAATCACCGAAAAATCCACTCCACTCCTTTTTGATTTCTCCTCTGCATGATGCCACCGTTTCTGGGTTGCAGTCCTCTTGGCAAGCACCACCAGATCCATAAACTAACTTCACAGAGTAGTGAATTGCTGTTGCTGTTTCTAGGTTAACATTGACAGAAACTAACAGAGTCTTCAAAAACATCATAAACTTTGTTTTGGAGCTGACACACAATTGCTACATAGTGCATTGCGGGAACACAGAGCTGCATGGGCAGATCCAGCACTGGTCAGACAGATGGGGTTTGTCATCATCTAAACCCTACCTCTAAGAGGAAGGGGGTGGGGAGAAGAGGAGGAGGGGAGAGAGGGAGGAGATGAAAGGGGGGGGAAAGAAAAAAAAAAGAACTACTAGAAACACCTTACACCTTATAGTATTTCTTGTACAGGTCTGACCTGTGTTACGTACAGCAATGTAACCTTGGGGGACAGGGGAGGGGAATAAATATATATATATATTAAAAAAAAAAAATCAGTACATAACCTAGAGTACTTTATAAGCAAACAACACAACAGCACTGCTCTGCACTGTCATCTGGGGTACTCTGCTTCATTCATCATTATGGTGTCCCATCTCTCTCCCCAAGTCAATTGGGACTGGAACTGCAGTGGAGAACAGCTCATTCATCCATGGGGGAAAGCAGCATGCTTCACATTGCTAAGGAGTTTCCTGTGATTCTCAATGCCAAAGCATAATATTGCTTTCTTGTGACTCCCAGAAAATAAGAGGGCATTTTTCAAGCCCCCTTAACATTTGTTTGTATTAGAAACACAGTGAAAGAGTGATCCAGGCTGCCAACAGACCTCTCCCAGCACTAGCATGTGCATTCTATTTGCAAGCGTAACTCCACAACAAACTCTAAAGCATGCTAGAATGGAATTACATACACGATGAGGTACATTTAATCTATCACAGATTACCAACGGAAAGGTAAAAAGTAGTTGGTGAGGCCTTTGAAGGGAATAATGTCAAAGTCTGCTGCTCCAAAAACACCATGGAGGCAAGGTCAAGCAAGAGTGGATGGGAAAGTACTCGCCAGGAGTAGAAGAAAGGAAAAAAACGTGCAGCCTTAGAGCACTAGCATTGACTTCATTCAATATGGGGAAAAAAAAAAAAAAAAAAAACAACACCAAAAAAAAAAAAAAAAAAAAAAAAAAAAAAAACCCCACAAACGTATATCCTCAAAAAAAGAAGAAAACCTCAGTTCAACACAAATAAGTTGTATTTCAGATGATTTCACTGTGATCATAAAAGTGATATGTGGCAGTAATAGCTGCTAAAAAGGTTGTTCTCCAAAGCAATTTGGCTTGGTCAAAATGCAGAACATTTCTCTAGCACGTCCTACTCACAAAAATAATTACCAGAATAACCGAAGACAAACCATCATTGTAAAGTCTTTTGTTTTCTTCCTTGGAAGTTATTAATCAAAACCTCCAGCAAGTGGCAGGCAGCCAGCACAGGATTCTGCAAAGTCGGCTCTGCCCCTGGCTCACAGGAGCTGCAGCTCACAGCCTGCAGAGCGCAGGGCCGGGGGGGGGGGGCCGGGGCGGGTGATTTCTACTTGTGTTATCTCTCTGATCTGGGTAAGAGAATATTTAGTTTTACACAATCAGACATTTGCTCAATCACTGAAGTTTTGTGTATAGAGCCTGCATGTGACACTCCAAATCATCAGCGTGACTTCTGCGCCTCTGTTTGCAAAGAGCACGCAGCTCTTTAACAACACCATTACTTATGTTAACAAACTATTTCCATTGTAATCGATAATGCAGCCTCCCCCCCCTTTTTTTTTTTATCTTTCCTACAGCCAAGAGACAAGGGATGGAGAGAGAGCGCAAGGAGAGCGGGGACAGTGCTGCCACCTTTTGGTCACACACAACAGCCACAGAGTCAGCCCTCGCCACGGGAAAACTCGGAGCATTCAAAACCTTGATCCTAAGTTGAAGCACAACAGGGACCACAGCTGACACGATGCTCTTGGACCCTGATGATTGTGTATAAAATACAACAAACGCATGCAAGAAAATATTTTGATCACACCGTTTCTCAAGTCACTTCTATTTATGCAATTTAAGGGGTTTCAGAAATTTTGAACAAAGGTTATAAAGTCTTCAGTTTTAAGTCCAAGGACAAGCAACTAGACGTAAAGCACCTTTGAATATGCAGAATTCAACTATTATCTTCTCGTAAAAGCAAAAATAATGAGAATGATCACAGATGGGGTGGGAAGGGAAGGGAAAGAAAAGGAAGGCTAATCAATTCCTAAAAGAAAGCCTGTACTGTGTAGTAAAATTGGAAGAGCTTCCACAGGAATATACGTACTAGTAATTTATATATATAATTTACACTACTTATATATATATATTTTATACTGTGTTCACCAATTCTACTCTGCTCTCTTCTGTAAATATATTCAAAAGGGCAACGAGGTGACACTCAAATCTAAGCTAAAATCTCTGTTATAGTGTAGAGTGAATTTACAAGACAGGCTTTTGCATGTTGCTAGTCAAAACACTTTTCAGCCAAGTAATCCATATCAGAGCCCACTGCATGACTCATAGAATAACTTCTTTTTCAAGTCTTGATTAGCAGCCAAGTTAGTATTCTGAAAAGGCAAGAATTTGGTTTATTTCCAGAAAGGGTACAATGGATTAAGTGGCATCTTCCCTGTCAATGGACCCATACTCAGAAGTTTACATCTATCCATACTTCAATCAGACTCAGACTTTCTTCCTAGACCAATTGAAACTGTGACAGGTAGCTATCTTCTACAAGTCTATTTCAACTGCACTGACACTTATTTCCAGATTACCCAGAATTGTCCAAGCAAGTAATACTCAGCCCTTCAAGTGACCTGGATCTATGAGGCAAGGTATCTTATGCCATTATCTCTTGAACTACCCCACTCCTCCTTCCTTACTCCTTCCTAGTCCTCCCCTCTACCTTTTTCAAAATGAAAATTTTGCTTAACACTAAGTTTTACATGTCATTTTTTTCACCTCCATTTTTAAGTTCATTTTTCCAGAAAATGCTGGAGAATCTGGAGCCTCTGCTCAAGTCTTTATGAATTTCAGTGCAAAGTCATTAAATTAAGAGACGTATGGCTAAACAGCTTTTTAAACAACTTAGAGGTTTTAAGAACACCTATGAGTGTCCTATGTCATATAAACATAGGACCCTAAATTTCCTGTCAGTGTTGAAAGGTAAGAAACCCTCTTGTGTTATGTTTAAATGTTCTCAGGCTCTAAATAACCCATTGAGGTACTGGCTTCCAAAAGACTGAGTTTAACTTCACAGATTTCCAGTCATCATCTTTGTAACATTAGCTCTCAGCACTGACAAGCGTCAGCTCATGAGATTTAGGATTGGCCCATTTGTCCTAAAGTAGTAATTCCAAGTGGTTCAGATTAGTAACTAGAACCCCACCACTTGTATGTATTATTCAGCCTGCCTCCATCTGACATGGTAGCAATGTAATGACTAAAAAACTGTTTGGCATGGGCAGATGAAGAGTGCAAATCGAAAAGAAACACTAGCAAATCATGGGCAGCTAGACACCCACTTTCTCTAGAATCACTGTAATTCTTTCTCAATCACTGTAATTTGGGCAAGGAATGGTTTGGGTAGGATAAAGAAGATACATGGTGAAGTGAAACAGCAAATGAATAGCTATGAAAAACAACCAGGACATGAAACTGAGTGCCTCACCACTGTGTTGTTCATTGCTGACTTCCAACAGTGAGAGCCTTCTGCAAAATCATGAAAAATGAGAAAACCCAGCACTATAGCACTACATTTAAAAATATGTACAGAAAAAAATAAAATATTCCTGCCATGAGAAATACAGCCGTACTGATTCACAATTTGATGGAAGGAGGGAAACCTTTTCCCCTGGCTTAGCTGAATACAACACAGCCATGTTCTGCTGCTGACAGCCCAAGCCATACAGACGCAGTATCTGACTGCACCAGAAAGAGTTTTCACTTGAAGATACATACTCAACTGAAAGATATGCATGGTATTTTTAGCAGGTGACTCCTCCTCAGTGTTAGTGGAATAATCAGTTGCCAGGTTGGCTTCTAAGGGCTACGCTGACCATCAGCATTAAAATGATCCTGAAGCGCTAAGACCTCAAAACCTTTCCAGCACAAAGATGCTGCTACTAGGAACAGAGACCCTGGTTTACAACCACAGATATTAATAGTGTATGAGGATTAACCTTATTCCAAGAGTAAGATAGCACTATTTCCACCAACAATCTTGGCAACAGAGCATCTCAAACCATGCACAGGGCCAAAGGATAAGCCATTTACCTTGCTTTCACGTAATTTTAAAGGGCAAAACTGTGGAACACATTCGTAATACAGTCAAATGCATTTGACATTTAGTACAGTCCAATATAGACAAAGTAGATTGTCCTGAAAGCTTTTCTACCGCTCTTTATTTCAAGCTGCTGGAGGTACATAAAAATACTCTTTGTTACCAGTTTAAATTATCTTATTAAATCTCTATATTATATTATGCTCCAAGGAAGACAAAACTCTGCTAAAAGTCCATAATAACAGTCATCTTACAGGCACTGTATGAGACAGAACTTCTATATGCTGTTCTCTGATTTTAGATTAACATTTTTGATTATGAAGTAGCGCAAAAAATTATTACATTGCCTACAATGTTTTAGAGAATATCCTCATCTGCTGAAATTAAACTACAACCATTATCTTTGAAGAAATATTGTAACTTCATCCAGGAAATATATTTCATTTCTATGACTTCAAAAGCAAATACCTGTCATAAAAAAAAAAAAAAAAGAACCACCAAAAACAAACCACCACCACTTCACTAATTTGAAAGTATTAAAAAAAATAAAGATTATGAAACCTGCATTTGTATTGGACTAACAACTGAGTACTTAGAAGAACACAAAAGCCAAATGAGAATAATTGAAATAAAAGACATTATAAGAGTTATGACAAATAATTTGTTCTCTCCTGAAATCATAATACAACTGCTTCACTTTTGTTGTCTCCTTTTTCTTTTTCTTTTTTTTTTTAACTTTTTGGATTTCTCTTTTTTTCTACACCACATATTTGTTTAAAAGCAAAAACAGTCAGTAGCTTGTCATATTTTTTTAAAATAGGAATCTGAAAAAATACTGAACAAGGAGAAACACTCAATAATGTTAACCTTAGATTGAAAGGTTTAAATTAATTGACTTTGCATTTAATATGAATTTGGATTAAGACAGAAAGACTATTTTCACCATTTTCATACACCTTCCCCTCCATTTCCCTCACCATATAGCTATCACACAAAGTGGATTTTGGTGATTTGGGTTTGTTCTTTTTTCTCCCTGCAGGAGGTTTTTGTTTTGTTTTGTTTTTCCAGAAAAGATTGAAAGCAAGTTGCATAAATTCTAGCATTCACAGTCACATCAGCATTGCTCCCACAAAACTCTTCATTTGATTTGATTAATCACTGTAACTTAAAACATCAGTTAATTTCTTTTCTAAGCACAGAAGAGGCAACGTGGTCATTCCTATTTACAGCCCTGCTTTAGACCTTAAGCATTTCAAACAGAAAGGAGAAATATGGGAAAAACTGCCTTCTTGTCTGCAGTATTTACATGCTCTACATAGTTTAAAAATATGTGGCTTATTAATGACTGATTTTTCAACCTCTCCAATAAGCTTTTTATTAACGTGACAGTCCTTTACTTGCAAGTGTCAAGCAATTTCATACTGTGCATGTATCCTTTATGATGTTTAATATAAAAGATAGTACAGTATTTATATCCCTCACAATAAGAGAATGGATTGTTTTAAGGTTATACAGCCCAGTTGTGATAAAGAAAGAAGGAACCTTACAAAATGATAAATATTTTCATTAAAAAACTTTAAAACTAAAAGTTCAAAGATATGTTCTCCTCTCTTATATCTTGTCAAAACATGACTTAGGACCCAAAACTAATCTACTTTCAATTTTATTCCATATTTCAGTGCTGTCATAGTACTCAGCAGAGAGTATTGGAATACGATCATTTTTTATTTTGTTGATGTTACCGACAGCTTTATTTCACAAAGCAATCTTATACTATGTCTACCACTGGCAGGTCACAAAGGTCAAATAGTCTATCCTTACAGGTAGAGAGCTTATTAAATGGCACGTCTATTAAACCCAATGGACAACATAAAGAAACATTTCAGCAAAATACTTTTAACATAGTTCAGTAAAGACACAGTCAAAAGGGTATTAAATAATTTGAACTGAGACCAATAAGAATTTTTTATAAGCATCTTCAAAATTATGCTTCATACAAAGCATTTTGAACAGACAGTAGGAAAAAGACCTGCAGAAAGGTGAATGTTTTGTGTGCAAACATTGACTTTGTATTAAGCATTTACAGCTGCACACTCATAGCACTTCTAGTGCTAGCTGGCTTACCAAAGATACGTTTCTGCTTTCTAGGACTGTTATTTAATTAAACATTCAATTTAAAAAAATCATTAAATTTATATGATACCTTCTTCAGCAGTATTTGTACGTATGCCCAACATACTAACCTGGATCCTCATAGGATAATTCTTCAGAAGCAATATATATCAGCTATTTCTTTTCAAATTACATAATTAATCACATAATGGTTGGGGAAAACTACAATTACATAAATCAGAAAAAGGAACTCAAAGAAAATCTTCATATAGAAACTTATAAAGTCTACATAAATCTTTTTAACTAAGAGGGTGTATGCTTCACGAGACCAGAATATTTATAGACATGTAATTGTGATTTTATCTCTCTTTTTGGCATCGTTTCATTATTTCACTATTTGCCAGTTACCTATCATATGTTGGATCTTGCTGTTTCAATATTTGTATTTGCATGACTGCATTTACAAAAGAATAACAATACGAAGACATCTTTGGATTGGGAACCTATATATTCAGATGTTCATCTTCAGACTTAACCCTTGCAGCTCAATCAAAGAAAACATTCGAATTGTATTTCTAAATCATATGTACTTATTTCTGCATAGCTAAAATTCTGAATACTGGTACACAGAGTCTGTGGATCCCATATACAGTTTATTAGGTACAGTATTTTGTCTACTGTTATCAGAAGATTCACGTAGTCAGATAATTAATAAGATACAGAAACATAAAACATAAGTCGTTAAAGTTTACAATTACCTTCCCTCACAGCTCGATTCTAAATGCACTGTCCTTGCTTTAACACATAGTAAATCATCTACCTAAATGTATTTGCACCCAATCATTTTTTAAAGTCACAATCTTTGTAGTGTCAACTTGTCAAGGGTCAAAGGGAAGAACAGGCAAGATTCCCAAATCAATCTGCTTGTAGAAACTGTCTCATTTCATTTCAAATTACCTGCTGTGGCTGAAGCAGGCTATGGACAAACTGCCTTCCTCCATAAACCATGACAGCACAGGTCGAACTTATGTGATCATTCATAAGGGGCAAGTCATGCTGGGTCTGTCATTAACTACTTTTAAACTGCTGTGCAGGGTTAAGTGATCTTGCAGGGCAGAAGCAGATATAAATACTATTTGGACAGTTTAATGTCAGGTGACAACTCCTCTGGGATTAAAACCATGTAACCCAATAGTAGTGTTATCACTATAAGGATTAAGGTACTTTGGGACTGTTTCTTGCTGTCACAACTTTTCATGTGTTTTGCATGTTATTAAAATACCAGGGGTACAACATAACATCCCTTAAGAGGCTTCCTACAATATTAACAGCAATGCTCTCCATCTTCTCTGCAGGCATTCCCAAGTTGACTTAGTTTTATCCTTGCATAACTGCCCAATCCAGGAATGGGTACTGCTAATCAAAGAAAATAAACATACTGTAGCATCCACAAATATGTCAGACTGTGGGATTCAAGGGCAATAGAAACAGTTCAAAACTGACTCTCCCCAAAGTCAATCTGGGCAGGTACCACAGAATTCTGTATTAAGCAAAATATTTCAACAGTTGCCCACTTTCAAACATGGGAATGGATCTGTTAATTCAATCAGTTACATAGCTAGCTGACAGCGATACAAAAAGATCACTGTATAGCTTAATGAACTATACAAGTAACTGCACAACAACTTACTTTGTGCTTCAGTCAATTCTCCTCTGGTCACCATAATACTGATACACTCACAGGAACAAGAAAGGTACTTGTTAATAATGAATAACAGACATCTTTTTCAACATCTGTGGGCAGCAAAGGAGAGCACCAAAGCAGCAGCAGAGGAGATAAGTTATACTGGAGAACTAAACTGGTCTCAGTATATACATAAAAAAAAAGTTCTTAAAACAATATGTGAGTTTTTTCTAGATTCTTTCTTCACCATCATATACTTATTTAACAGTTACAGACGTAAGTCATGGTATCCTAGATGCATTTGTCTTCGGTCATGAAGAAGCTGGGCATTTGTATAAGAACATGCAAGGAGAGACCAGTACTCCAATTTTCTGAAGGTGACAAACTCTTGCTCATCATAAGATGCACTACTCACTAGTATGATATATATGCAAAACCACACATAAAACAGCATGCTAATACAAGGGAACCGATTTATCAGTGTCTTATAAAGCATAACTGCCAGTGGCACTAAGAAAGAAAGAAGTAAACCTTAATCTAACAAAACCCCAAATTTCAGAGTCACCATAACTTAATGCAAGAGGAGGGAGGGATCAAGAATACATATGCTTTTGATAAAGAAGATATCAATACAGCTTGTTCAGAACTGAATGCCACTTTCTAAGGCACACATAGCGACACAAAAGCCAAAAGGATGTCACCAATGCAGGAGGATGGGACTAAAAAGCCAATTAAACTTTCTTTATTCCTCTGCATGTATCCCTCCGTAAGTGCACAGTGTGTATTCAGAAGCTATTCTATGCATTCACACATGTGGAAGACCCTGATCTCCTGGGTCCAGTTAAAATCCACAACGAAAAAAATGGGGAAGAGACCTCATCCATTTTAGCCTTTTTTGGAGAAGATAACATCTTTTTTGTGATTATAAATGCACTAGTACCTAATGAATACTTACACAAAGTGAAATAACAATCCAAACTTACTCCTCTAATAAGGGTAATTTGCATAATTCAGGAAATTAATTTTACAGTGGATGGGAAAATTACACATTGTTAAGTTATAAATCTATTACAGAAAAAGGAAAAGACATGAGGGGGGAAAAAAGAATACTGATCTGTGTGTGTGTGAATCACAGACACACACTGCATAGGCAGCACAGATAACATGTTTTCAGCTGTATTGTCTACTTCATATTTGATAATCCAAAAAGAAAAAACACTGTTAAGGATGATTATTGAATACTGCTCTAGAACAATTGTTTAATGTTAAAAGAAAACAATGTCAATAGTTGTAAGCACAAAGAATGTTGTTTAGGACTCTAGTTTGGGTTCACCCAAAATGTTTCAGGTGACTTCTATTTTCTGCTCTGATATCTTTGGACAATCTCTCAAATATGCATAATTTATACCTCTTCTACAGTGATCCCCATGACAACAGCCACTGTTCTTTCAGCTGTAAGAGTGGAATAGTGCTTGCTTGAATTAATTTTAGCCAATAGTTTATTAAAGGAACCAGCTGCTCAGAACTTACAAAGGATCTGCTACCCTCTATTTTCAATCTTGCTTTCTAGAACAATAATAGAAGTAAAACACCCAATGTCAAGTACTACAACAGAAAAGGAAAAATAGGTCCGACACTTTTGAGTTCCTAAGTAACACGTTCTTATTATTAAAAAAGTCTATATCCCATAAACAGCTATGTAAAAACAAACCATCTTGATTTTTTCCACTTTTATCCTTTATATAGCATCACATAAGAAAATTCCTTTACCTTCCAGTTCCATGATGGCTGGTTGTTACATTTATAATTATTGTATTATAATTCTGCAGTGTAAACTTATTGACATCACTGTAATATGTATACAGATCCTCAGAATGTTTCCTAGGAATTTTATATATATACCGTTGAACAAAGGAATTCAAAACTAAAACAAAACAAACAAGACAAGCAGGTCACTCAGTCACCATTTTTTCCATCTGTCCAAGATTGAAGAGTTAGTAACAAAGCTTCATAGTAAACACACAATTTGACTTACTACCTCTTAAATGTGTAAATAATAGCACTGGAAGGATACATTTAAAATTTACAGTACAGGTCTCTAAGGCTGAGTGAAACTTGCAAGTTCCACCAAACAAAAAAACCCAGCACACTGTAACCAAAGGGAGTTTTGACTCTGATTTCAGGACTTTAGATGCATACAAATACCTATTAGATATTAAATACTTTTTCACGATGCATTGTTTTGTAAAAGATAATACATTTGTTCTACTACTTCCATACTAACACTACAGAAATTAGTAGAAATTATAAATCAATTTACACACAAAACTCTCAACCTGTGGCACACAGCTTACACATACTGCATGACTACAGCATCACTGTAAAGCATTTAAAAGACCAAAAGAGTAGATAGCTGGTACAACCTTTCAGGTTAAAAAGGGTAGAATAATAAAAACCAAAAATGAAATACGAAGTAGAGAAAGTTGCTTGTTTAAAGATCATATTTCTCAGAGAAGGAAAAGAAAAATAATCTTTGAG
Organism: Thinocorus orbignyianus; assembly: GCA_013400375.1. Lineage (NCBI taxonomy): Eukaryota > Metazoa > Chordata > Aves > Ciconiiformes > Thinocoridae > Thinocorus > Thinocorus orbignyianus. The sequence goes on from VXBW01004674.1 coordinate 24,023, forward strand.
CCATTTGTAAAATACGTCTGTGACTACTTGAAACAAACTCAAATGCCATCATGAGAGACAAATCCTGGGTCACCTCCTGCCTCGCTGCAACAACTGTTTTGTTGGGAAAGTACTAAGCATCTTCTTCACATTTCCCTTGCTGCCATTTCCTAACCTCGGTAGCAAAGGGAGGTTAAGGACAATTTGGGGTTATCAGAATTCTTCACTAAGCAGGTTGGAAATCACACTTAAATACACTCTGTTAAGCGAGCTTCTCCTTTTTCTTAATTTTTCTTTACCTTTGCACATACTGGTATCAAGAAAATTTACCAGGTTCATCACTTTCCTTCAACTGCTGTGGTTCATTTTGCAACTTCTTCATGATGGCGCAGCACATTTCCTTCCTCCTTACCTAAGGCAGGAAAACGTAACATCTAGAAGCTTTTCATGTTGTCTCCAGTCACCTGAACAGAAATTTAGCATGTCCTTTACAAGTAATTACTGATTTAAAGAAAAAAAAAAATCTTGAACATTACCTGCAAAATTATTTTCAGTTAAAAAGAAAACCAGACTTGAAATGATAACTAGGTAACCGCTTATATGAAATATTAAATTAAATGAAATTATTTGAATACTAAAACATCAGTCACCACAAACTCGATTCAAAAGCATTACCTGAAATTTTTCATTTCTGCTATAAAATTCTCCCCTTGAATTGTAAGTCATGGAGTGAAAGAATAACATCCAGTATCATCATGGTATGGAAAAGAAACAACCCTGTTATCGTTGGGACACAATAATTAGCTTAACCTGCAGATACCTGACAGCGCTACCTAGTTGGTGAAAATGATGGAAGCAGTCAGATCAAAACAGAACAATTGGGAAGAAAAAAAGCAAAAAAAAGAAAAAAATAAATCCAAACCAGTACCAAACCCCGAAGAATCCTTGAATTGATAAGAGTATGCGCTAACCTACAGGAAAACTTGTGCAGATGCAACCCGAGTTTACCCCCAAACAATGGGCTGTGGCTCCACTGAATAATAAACTATTACAGGAATTTTCACTACCCCTCCATGAATGCCATCAAGCCTGTAGCTCCTGAGGGCTCATTCCTTGCCACGTCTTTTCTTTAAGGAGGAACGATCACAGGATACAAGAAGGTTCCAACCTATCCGTATGCAGATGTCAGCAAGCGATGTACCTTGTTAGTGAATGGGAACAAGTACAGTCACTTCGACAACACAGTATTCAGTTACAACGAATACTGGAATTAAAAGCAGACTGCACAAGCTTGATTGAAAAAATCAAGTTGCTTGGCAGTAGGGTGCAGTATGAGGAAACGCCTGACATAAATTTTAGTAATAAAAATTGTTCCCTTAAAAGAATACTGAAAGGCATCTTCAGGGGAAACTCCCAATTCACCCCGGTATTTCTTGGACATTTCTTACAGACTGACTTACATAAATAAATAATAAAAACCCCCTAAAAAGCATCTTAACCGTGCCTGCTTTCCCATTTGATGATAGGGAAAACACATCTGTTGACTATTTTGTAAATCTGCCTTAAGATTTTCATTTAGACGGCAAAAGGCTGGCGTTGATTACTTTCAAGGAATAAGCCAGGCTTTTCGCTCTCTCAAAAAAATCCTTGGAAAGAAGCAGCAATGGAAATATGGCATTGGGAGCCTCCGGAGTCAGCCAAAAGGAAGAGGAACAAGCGCACACAACCCTTCCCCTGGTCTTCAGCCCCCCAGCACCTCGCCCCCTGGTATAAGGGGCCTGAAATCAATGCTGCTGTTCCGCAGAGGAAACGCAATTCCCGCACCCATTGAAATTCTCTCCTTTGGTGATCTCCACTAGACCTGCCAGTGACAAACCACCCCTCGGGATGGATCACCGGCGCCAGGCCCATCTCCAAAGCCCCCCGGTGCTCGCTGCCTCAGCTGCTGCGACACGGGTCGCAAAAACCTTCCTTACCCGTAGCCGGCCCTGGCAGAGGAAAGGAGGGGCAAAACGACTTGAAAATTAGGAGAAAACCCTCTTATTTTTCCCCCGGGGGAAGGTGGGGGGAGGCAGAAGGGATGCCACCCCTCCTCGCTAACGATCCCCTTGTCCCCTTGCTCGGCAGGCAGCTGCGGCACTTAGCGCCTCGTACGGCTCCGGCCAGCCCTCCAGATCTCCAGCGCTGATACGGGCATGCAAAGGAGGATTCATTCCCCTAAACCCAGCACAGCAGCTCCCGCCTTGCGCGGGAGAGAAAGGCAAGTTCACAGTTAAGATGTTTTTATTTAGCAGTTCGGGTTAAACAAAGTGACACCGATGCTTAAACAAGCTTTAGAAAATTAAACCCCATTGTCACAGTAGGAAAAGCGAGTAAACACTACAAAACTGAAAAACAACCAATTTTCCTCTGCTTACGATTTTCCAAGGCCATTGTTTATATCCTCACACTAAAGTTTTCGCTATGTAATACACCGATTAAGCTAAAGCAAGTTAAAGCACACTGTGAGGGTGGTAAGGCACTGGAACAGGTTGCCCAGAGAAGTTGTGGATGCCCCATCCCTGGGAGAGTTCAAGGCCAGGCTGGATGGGGCTTGGAGCAACTTGCTGTGGTGGGAGGTGTCCCGGCCCATGGCAGGGGGTTTGGAATTCAATGATCTTTAAGGTTCCTTCCAACTCTAACCATTCTATGATTCTATGATAATGCAGACCCACGTGTAGGCCTTTATTTTTGTTTTGATGGGCTGGGCAGAACTGCAAATTACAGGTATGAATCACGCATTTATTTTTATTGAAAGAGACCTTGAGCTTTCTAAAGGAGGATACACCAAAAGATTAATTTTGAGGGAACTAAAAAAAAAAAAAAAAATCTTTAATTCAGCATCAACATGGAGTGGGTTCCATTAGGACATAGCAGACATTAGCCATTCCAATGAGATGTATCCTAAAAATATCAGGTTATGTAAATTAAAACTTCAAAGCTACATGCTGCAACAAAAAAGAAAATTTCAAACAGTGATGCAATTAGGGACAAGAAGTTAACCAGAATATGTTTCTTTAATCAGTCTAGCATAAGAGATGCTGAACTCCTGGCCATTGTGTATTTAGAGCCATTCAGAAGTAATCTAATTTATCATTTTGTCTATAAAACATTTTGAATTTCCACTAATTGGGATGTCATGCTGCTTACATGACATATCAAACAAATATTTAGTTCAGTCATTCCATGATGTCTCAGAATCACCCCAGCTAAAGTGTTACTCCCAGCCAACAACGTATCTTCCCTACACTTGGTGGTCAATTTGTGCTTTTAGCTCATATAACCACACAGCTGACTTTGCTTTAAACCCAGACCTTCCCTGCTCCCCAGAGCTTCCTTCCGCCACGCACTGCAGAGCCAACACCCGCAGTGAATAAGTTAAATGATATAAAATTCCTATGATGTTGTCAAAGGGAAATACCAGTGCCAGCACCCTGCAAGCAAGCATTTTCTTCACGCAAAATGTCTATTATTTTGAGAAAAAATACACACAGAAGTCTTAATTTAATTAGGAGTATAAATACAGAGTATTGGTTGACTGAGGCTAAGAAAAGAAAGATACTTTCTCTTCAAAGACAATCACAAACTTGTACGCAAGCCCAGGAGGGAGAAAAAGAAGAAATCGTCCTTTTCTGTGTGTTAAAGGTCATAATAATAGTTGGACAGAGAGAGTAAAGACAAGAACCATTAGCAGACAATGATTCAGGGTAAGGAAAAAGGAAATGACGGGAAATAGAAAGCAAGAAGCTATGCAGAGAAAGACTGAAGAAACATTCAAATTCTACATTTTAAAACCTATAAATTGACTCCAAATGTATTCAATATGAAGAAAAACAAAATACAAAAACAAGTTTTCAGGGATTCTTCTAGATGTCAAAGGTACCAATTAACAACCTAACTAATCATGCCTCTATTAATAATTTATGCTTATGTCCAATTAATGAATGTTCCAATTCTTTTTCTTCTAAGTACCATAAATATTTAGGTTCTATTTGCCCCTTGCAAATCTTGACCTTCTCTGCAAAGAGAACAAAACCTTGAACGTCATAGCAAGAAAAATTCCAAACCAAATATTTTTGATTGCACTAAGTACTTTAAGATCTAAGTATCCTCCTCACTGTTCCAGTTTGGAACCATGTTGCTTCTATGTTATATTGAACTCCATCTGTACTAATTTAGGCTTGTTTCAAAGACCTTTTGGGGGAATTTTTCATTCCTTATCAGAACAATTCTGAAAGGGACTACGAACTTAAAATGAAAAATCTTTGTGATGATTGAAAGGTCTGTAACATTGCATATACAAATTAATGCTAAACATATTATTCATGTTCAGAAACACTTTGTGAAATAAGTTATTCCTTTATGACATTTTCGCTGCACTGAAGAAATAATCAAAAATAGTCTTGGCGCAAAAGACTTGCAGTTAGCAACCCTGAGAACTGTAAACTCATACAACATGGTTTTAACTGTTATTTTACTGCGCAATTGAAACAGCCTTAAAAAGATCAGATGCTTCTGAAAGAGTTTCCATCTAAAAACACAGAAACCAGTCCTGTGTTTTAATCTATTTTTATTAGAATCAATGAAATATAAAAATCTTAAATTAAGTGCAAACCAGAATTGCATTTCCACTATAAAGAGAACATTTTTAAGGCTGGTAAGAAACAGGGGACACTACAACCTACAACCACCAGAACTTCACCAATTAGCATGTGGAGTATGTGAATATGCACTTATCTTCAATTGCAGCCACTATTTTATGCTGTCACATGAAGCTTTATATGTTCAATATATATTCACTGCATCTAGCATTCTGTACCCAACAATTACCTGTAATTTCATCACGTCTCCTACAACCATAGATACCTTGTAAATCTTTCCATTTCAAGGAAGGAAAAGAAGGACTACAAAATATGAAGCAGGTGTCATTTAATATGTTTCTGAAGGAGAAAAAAAAAACCCAAAACACTGTGTTTTCTCACTCAGTGAAATCTAATTTTGTGTGTAGATGTCAGCCTAAGAGGAATGAGAAAGGAGGCAAGGTCTTGAGTGACTTCCGCAGTTATTTTGCATCCTTAGAGATGTTTATTACATAAAACATTCACCATACTTGCTTTTACTTTTCAGCTTCTGTTTAGGATTCATTATACTATACTTACATCCTCACGGTTACTGATGCTCCCCCACATAGTTATTTTGCTACATCCACATATGTTTGACTCCTTTGGGCATTCCTGAGAAGCCAGTAGGGAATTTCTTATTTAAGCAAATCCTTCTAATGTAGCCAAATCTTCCATGAGTAACTTTGAAAGTCTGCCTTATAACATGCATACATAAAAGAGCATAGTAGCCATTGATTGACAGGCAGCTTGAAGGAAGTGAGAAAGAAAGAAAGAGAAAATATATAAATAATATATTGTGGATAATAATAGCTTTTCCCTTAGTATCTCAGCCAGAAAATGCCACTGGACTGTCAATACCCATCCTTATTACTGCTGACATTATTGTTCAAATTACAAAATAATTTCACATTTATTACCAAAATGCCTATTGCAAGATAGTGCAAGAAGCACAATTTGAGTGCTTCCTATTTGCCATCCATTGCTTCCCATTTGCCATCCATTCTCTTCTGTTTTAGGCCATTTACTTTTAAATGCTCAGGACTAAATGAGTCTATGTTTTATTTTTAACACTCTCACACAGTATTTCCAGTAGGTGCATTCTTCATATACTATGGTCATCAAGTGCTTCATTGCAGATGCCTTTTTGTGAGACACTTTTTCCATTTCCTTTAAAATGTAAGCAGCATTATGGTATTTGATAACTGAAGCTGCTGTTTGAATTAAAAACAACAAAATTCAAGTTAAATGCCATCTGTCCTTCACAAAGCTATCCTTTGGGACAAGGAAACAACAGAAATCGGAAGAGGCTTTTCCAAACACAGCCCTTCTCTTCTAGACAAGCAGGAGGTCTTGCAAAAGGGAGGAACAGAATGAAGCAGACAGAGACCATGTCCCACACCCTTTTTACTCTGGCAAATAAAGCTGGGCAGCTCTATGTTAGAGAAATAGTTGGAGAATCATCAGTAGCATCAGGGAAGAGCTCCCTTAGTTTTATTCCCCTGCACGTGCTCAATCTTAGAATTATCTTACGCAGCCACTAAAAATGAGCAGCCAAAAGAATAGCAGAATAAATGCATGCATTTTCTTTATTTCTGCATTCTTTCAAAATGTTCTTCCTCTTCCAATCTCACCAACCAAGGTAGCCTTGCAGATGTTCAGGACCTCTCTGCATTTGGGGGAAAATTCAATGCCATGAACTGGTACAATCCAGGGGCAAAAAAGGCTCTTCTGCAATGTGACGGCCACTGCCCAGGGGTCCTGGGGACATCATCAGGCCATGAGACTTTCAACACAGATTGAAAACAGTAACACATTCCAGAGGTGGCACATCAAAAGAAGAAACAGCCGTAGCTTCAGCTCATATTAAGTGCACTGGACTGTATCTAATTCAATTATATTCCTAGTGGCAATAAAGCTACTGAAGTTTAACCAGCATTGCTGGCTGATGAAATTCTAGAGATCTATCTGTTAAGACCACAAAAATAATTCCATGGATTTGTTTCTCATATGTAAATTGCTAGACTGTCCTCAAAAACTAAAATCAAGATAAAATTACAGTCTTGTTTCGATTAAGCAACACATTAAGCACCCTTGCTTCCTCCCCTTTTAGCAAAAACAGAATCCCTAATAGATCTCATTGCTGAAATTGAGAGCAAAGCAGCTGGGCAAAATGACGAGTTGAGAAACATGTTCCCTTCTCCCAGGTCCCTTACACATGCCTATGCATGACTGTGATGCTAGCTCCCTTTCTCTCACTGTCTTCCCCTTCCTCCCTGCCCCCCCAGTTCTGTAAATAACAATGAAGAATATATGACTGTTAATACCTTGTATAAAGCACACTTCTTTCAATCAATGCTTTTACTGATGGACAATCCCATGAGATACAGAAATTTGAAAATTTCTACATGGCACAACTGTTTTACTTACAAACTCTTACACTAACTACCAAATCTACTTTGCTCAAAACAGTTAAGACCTTGGGTCAAGGAGACAGTGGCATTAGCACTCAACAGAAAATGTGCTTCTCTACACTAAAATAGCCACTTAAGCAAGAATGTGGAAATGATTTATCTTGCAATGTTTGAAGTTGGATCTTCACCTCAGCTATGTCATGACTGCACAATCAGTCAGAGAAAGACTGTTACACTTTCATACAAAGAAAAGGATATTCAACTCTTTACTATGAGTATCTAACAAGTAATATTACCTTTCAGAAAATAAGAAAAAGCATAAATATTAGCTAGTGGAAACATTCACATTTATAACATTGGACTTCGAGACCTTCAGTGTTCCACTCTCCAAACATAAATCTGTGTTTAATAACAGAAAGGTAATGTAATTTCACTGAATGCAGTTTCATTTAAATAAAGCTGTATTTGAAATCCTAAATATTGTCATGCTATATTAGTGTAAGATAATCAGAAAAATGTCAAACTGAAAACTTCTGAAGCTTATTAGTTATTAAGAATAGTTTTTAAATTGAAGCTTATTAATAAAGTCTGGTAAATGAAATCAGATTTTGAGACAACAAAACAGCCACATAAGTTTGACGTGGGATTCAGTGATGCTGTTTATGCATTCACTATCCTTTAACATACAACTGAAAAGCAATTTTAAAAGAGTATAAAAGGCTTTTCAATTACTCACCCTCAATACTCGTAACGTTTATGCATTCACCTAACAATTTGCAGGATCAGACCCCACAGAACAACCAGATGATCTTCCAGAGATATAGCAAGTCCAGTAAGATCACAAAATTATGCACCTGTAAGACCCAATGTATTTATTATCCAGAGACCTAATTACCTTTAGAAACTCTCTTCTTCAAGAAATCAATTGAGCTGCTAATGTAAAAAATAAGTAGCTGACATAACTATGGACATAAGTGCTTCTATATACTGGAATTGAGAAAGCTGCCAGCTTGCAGAGAATCTGGCTCCAGAATCTGTTTTGTCTTTATATTTTTTATCAACATAGTGTCTAAATAAAACTCAACCATTGTGCTCTTAGAGAATTAGAAAGTGCATGTTTCTCACATCTACACACATTCTCTCAGCAAGAGTATCAGAATTTGAATCAATAATTGAGGAACTGGGGCATTTTAGCAAAAAACTATGGTAATTTTCCTTCTCTTAACCTTTCCAAACTGTGCACATCCTCAAAACCAGTGAAACTCAGATGGTCTTTAGTTGTCCAATATTTCAATGCTTGAGTCATTATTCAGAAAATTAGCAACATAATAATTAAGACAGCATGATGATAGCCATTTTCCTAATCTGTACATACAAAGTACTGGGTACTATACATTCTGCACTTGATTTGAACTATTTTGAGAACTCATAGTATTCTGTATTTTAATAATATAAATATGAAAGGAGAGGTGTAGACATTATAAATAAGGATGGTACTGGATTTCTTCTTGTCAGAAGTGAAAAATCATCAAGCAGCGATACTCAACTTCCAGAAGGTCAACTGCAAATGAAGCACGGCGATTTCTTCACTTGTATATGAATTTAGCAAAAAGACAATGTAATCTGTTAGAAAAAACAGGCATTATAATGGAAATAATCTTTTCCTAGCATACTATACATAATTACATATGTTTATATCACTTACAGCGATGTCACATAAATTAAATTATTCATGTTTATGTTTTGAAGAGAGTATCTAAAACCATAAATACTGCTTTTAAAGTGAGTATATCAGAGAAAGTACTAGCGGCATGACATGGAGGGAAATGAATGCATGGGCCAGAGGCAACTCCATTCTGAAGGAATAGAAAATACACCAGCAGACGTGACTTCCTGACCTGGAGTTCTAGATAGAGCACAACAAAAGAAAAGGAACAATCAGCAATTAAACTAATGGAAAAACATGATGACAATGAATTTAAATCGAGTTTGTCACAGAAAAACAGTAGTCCTGTCCTGTCAGTGCTCCCATGCACACCTGGGCTAGGATAAGTACTTTGGTAGGCGACAAAGAATGGGATGAAGAGCATGATTTATATGAAAAATGAGCCTTCTTGGTTTTTTTGCTGGAGAGAACAAGCAACCAAGGACAGCAGAAGGTAAGTTGGCTTCCTTCACCAACATAAAATGCAGCCTCAGAACCCAAAACCACTGATAGTGCAAAAGCCTAAATAAAATCCCTCACACTGTTACATCTTCGATCACAAAAAGGTGGAATAAAAAGTACCATTTCTTACCAAGCTTATCTATAGTACTCTCACACTGCACATAAGAGGGTGCTTGTGACAAAAAGAAAGGTGCACACATGATTGTATGGGACACACTGCTTTAGCTTACAACAAATTTTTAAACCAAACTAAACTAAAACATCTTTCCTGTGCTCAATCTGCATTATGAGGTTATTTCCATTTACCTTAAAACAAATAACTCCTCAACTTAATCTAGGTTCATTTGGTTTAACTCAAAATTAGTTTGGGAAAGCTTTATTAAATGGTTAAAAAAACCCCACAATTGTCTATCATGACCTCTATTCAGTGAGAAATGACTGTGCAAGCATTTAATTCATTATCTAACAGTGACATAGCCTAAATAAAATCCCTCACACTGTTACTGCTTTCATCACAAAAAAAAAAAGGTGGAATAAAAAATACCATTTCCTACCAAGTTACAGTCAGACTTCTCAAAACTATTGTTCAGTATTGTCTGCAGTTTGACAGTGGTTCATCAATACAACACTACCAATTTAACATGGAAATCTAAACTAATTTCTGGCTGTAGGTACTAGTAGAAGGGGAAGGTACCTTTCCTATATATCCTCCATAAAGCTCCAATTATTTTAAAATGTCTGGGGGGAAATAATTTGGTATTTGCTTCATAAACAAATATTTAGAAAAGTCAAATGTTTACTAGAAAGAAATATCATGCTAGAATTCTCTTTTGCAAATTTTTTTTTTTTTTTTTTTATATGGATTTGAAGGGCAACAGAACCAGCAAGTCATATCCTTCTGGGACTTCCATGTGTGTAACCAGACAACTTGCTTATACTGCAGTGCGTTTGATTAAATGGCCTTCAAAAGGAGTAGATGTCTGATGGATTATTGTATTATAACTGGATAATTTGCAGCACTAGTTCATCTATAGGAATATGGAACTTGCAACATCAGATAAACTAGCTATTTTATCTGGTCACATAACTAGCCCAAGGCAATGCAATTCCTGATGCTTCAATGGGAGTTGCAAAAAGTGCAGTCCATCTTCACTGCCTTTAATACAATGCCAACTGACACACTATACTATAATTAATAGCATATAGTTAGCTTTCTAAAATGTTACCCCAAAACCTTTGAAGACCTTGTCTTCAGGAGCTTGTGACTGCAAAGCTGATCACTCAGGCTGACATCTTCATTAACTACATTTGACACTATCAGAGTCTTTCTATGCACATGTGTACATGAAAATAAATATATACAGTGTTTACTCAAAAAGCCCTGATCACTTCTAAGAAGAATGTTAATGAAAAAATACACTTTCTTAACTATGAAAAAAAAAAAGGGGGGGGGNNNNTAGGCTCGCGCGGGGGGGGGGGCGCTTTTTCTCTGGAAATCTCTGGTAATCCCAAAGACAGCTGAGTTTCAACAGGAAACTGTTGAAACAGTTCCTTTGTGTCAGAGGAACAGTGCTGCTGATCTATCAAAAAATCTATCTAAGTTCATCCACGTAATATAAAATTTCTGAGAAACTGTAGTCAGCCCTGTTCCTCCAGAATACTAGAATACGTGCCTCCTACCCTACCAAAAGGAGTAAAACTAAACTATCCATGTAAAGGCCAGTCAGAACAGTTCTGTATCATGACAGTGGTAAGACATCCAGGTTGGGAGCAAATACAGATCCTCTGCACTTCTTGCAGAAGAAAATCTACACACAGAGATAAAGGAAATAGTACAGAGGGACGAGTCCGGTGGAAGAGGAGGGAAGAACAGAACCTGTAGCTGAATGGAGAAACTGGTCAGACCAGGCAAGGAATGCAGGAACAGAAATAACAAGATTAGGACAGAAGAAGAAAGGTACACATAAAAGATGATGAAATTAGCAAAGCAGGAACTGAGAGAGAAGAGAGACAAAGACGTGTAGAGCCGGGAGATCTGAATGAGCCAACCGTGATATTTGCTTACCGAGTTAAGAACCGCACTAAGAGAGGCAAGATGGGAACAAGGTAGAAGGAACAAGGGTCAAGTCCAAAATAATAAGTATGAGTAATAATAAGCTAGAGTTACTGCTCCCTGGTCCACAATAAAGACCAAAATAACCAATTACACCATTATCAGTATCTACTCATGAAAACAACTAACAAAAATGTTTTCTCCACTGGACCTGTTCCATGGGGCTGACAATGAGCTGCTATCATCAGTTACTCTGCTAGCTCAAACGACAATGGTTCTTCAAGGGCTTCAAGACCTGTGGCTGAACTAGAATACCAATAAAATGTCCATTTCACAGCATTTTGCCTGTTTTCTCAGCTTGCTATTAAAAAAGAAAAATAAAAAAAAAAAGAAAAAAAGCGGCCCCAAAACAATAAACAAAACCACCAGGAAAAACACAGAATAACTGTGCAAGAATATCAAGATTACAACGTGAAGCCATAAATTTGTCCCGAGGCTAGTTTTTAAATATTTTCTGATACACTACCTAAATGCAGTGACTACAGACTGACACGCACAAATAAAGAGCTGGCTTTTCACATTATTAGAGAAAAAAGTTTCACAAAAATCAATAATCACAGTGTTCAACAATAATATGGCTTTGCGTCTCAGAGGATAGTATCCTCTGACATTTTAGTGGAACATTAGTCCAGTATCTACACCCTTCAAAAAAAATGTAACATCTCCTATTGCAACATCCCAGGGAACCAGGGGTTTTTAGAGAAATTTTTAATGCATTTACATTACATATATTTGACAAACTAAGTACACTCCCAGTATGCACTGAATACCATTTAAGAGCATTAAAAAATACATCTGTAAGCATAAAGCAACAAAGACTTACTGTTTATAAAAGACAGAAAAGTTGAAGATGAAAATACTGAGTTAGTCCAAACAGCACCCACTGATAAAACCCAAGGACTGTGATGAAATCAAGTCTAACAAACAGAAGAAGTGTAGGGCACAGAAATGAAAGGCCTATAGCTCGTATGCCAGAAAAATGCTGACCTCAGTTAAAAGCTATTAACTAGAGTCCTACAATAGGTGTCCAAAAAGTATGAAACTTCGCATTATCATTGATAAGTCTATCACCACACGGAAACCCAGGATTCACTGCGACATCATTTAGCATTACTGCCCTGATCCTAAGAGCCAGACCAGACCCACCGAAGACCCAAATTACATCGCTGTAATATCCAGCTTTGATTAAGCCTTGAAAAACATCTGGAATCCAAAACTTATGTTCTTGCTGTCATCCACTCACTATATACATTTTAATCCGCATCCTTTTTAATCTTTTTTTGCTTTCTGTTAAAAAAAAAAAAAATCTGGCTCAACCAGCCAAGACAATCTTTTGCAACAACCAAGCCCCTGACCAGAACAACAGCTAACAGCAATGCCTGAAACAGCCTAATGCTGTTACAACTTATCAACAGGCTGATAAGATAATGCTCTGCGCCTGTCTTTCTCCAGCAGAAAGATTTCAAGTTAAAGTCTGAACCAAAACCAGAAGCTTCATTCTCCCTGCTTTGCTTTTTCCTTTTCTCCTGCCTCAGCTCTGAACACAAGCAGCTTCAAGCCAGACCATTTAAGCTAACTTCGGGGGAACAGAGGGAAAAAGTGATGGCCGTCTCCTAAATTGCATGAATGAGTGTCAGATAGATATTTCCTTATGGCAACCTTCTACAGTTAACAAGAAAGGAGAGAAGGAAAGTTAGTAAGATATAAAAAAGCAATCAGGATTTTATTTCAAAATGCTTTCAATGTCTTTTGTTCTTAATCTTTACTAAAAGCTAAGGAAGACTTGTCATGGAAAATGTCTACAAATGTAAAGCAGACACAAGCATCCAAGCTAGACATCTGAAAACAACATTTAACTGCTTAACACTCCATAGTGACAGGATTCCCAAAAACATCTTGAATTCTCTAGGCTATTTGTTTCACTAAACAATGCACTTTCAGACACCCCATCGTACTGCTTCACAGAGACAAATACTGTCTCCTCAGCATAAAAACCATCGTTGCTGTTTGGCACAGACCAATGATCAAACAAAACTATAGAGAATCACAGAATTGTTGATGTTGGAAGGGATCTCTTGAGATCATCTTGTCCAAATCCCCTGCTCAAGCCAGGTCAGCTAGAGCAGGCTGCCCAGGACCATGTCCAGTCAGCTTTTAAGTATCTCTACAGATGGAGACTTCACAACCTCTCTGGCAACTTACTCCTGTTTGGTAACCCTCTCAGAAAAAAAAAAAAAAATGTTTTCTTATGCTCAGATGGAATTTCACATGCTTTAATTTGTGCCCATTGCCTTTTGTCCTGTCAGTGGGCACTACTGCAAAGAATCTGGCTTCTTCATCTTCACTCTTTCCCACCTAGGCATTTGTACACATCGATGAGATCATGCTGAGCTTTGTCTTCTCCTGGCTGAACACTCCCAGCTCTCTCAGTGTCTCCTAATACGAAAGAGACTCTAGATCCTTAATCAAATCCTTGTGCCTCTGTCTGTTTCTTGTACTGTGGGGCTCAGGATGTGGCCTCACCAGTGCTGAGTAGATTAGAAGGACACCTTCCTCGACTGCTGGCAATGCTCTCCCTGATGCATCCCAAGATACTCTTAGTGTTTTTTGCCATGAGGGCACTGCTGACTTTTGGTTAGCTTATTGTTCACCAGGACCCCAAAGTCCATCTCAGCAAAGCTGCTTTCCAGTCAGTTGGCCCCCCGCATGCAGAGTTATTCCTCCCAGATGCAGGACTGAACATTTCACTTCACTGAGATTCCCATCAGCCCACTTCTGAAGCCTGCTAAACACTAGGTATAGCAGCTCGCAGGTTTTGGTTTGTATTAGCACATTAAGGTGAAAAAGTGAAAAACATTGGTTTGCCGTAACTTTGTTCTCATGTGCAGAAACTGCATAGCACTTGATCCTCACTCCTTAACATACTTTTTCCCCTGGATAAAATAAATCATTGCTTCCGGTTTCCATTCCCTAGAGAATTTGACACGAAGTCGCAAAAATAAAAGGCTCTGATATCAAATTAGTTAGGTCCTATCAAATTAGTCACCTTTCTAAAGTAAGCTTTATAAAGTAAGCCTTCTTATTTGTAGAGGAAAACAAGTGAATTAAACCTTTCTACCCAACTATTAACTTACTGTGACATATACCTTTTGCTCTTTGCATATCTAAGTCACTTCTCACTGCACACAAGATCCATTTATACAGTATACACAGTATTAGTATATTGTTTCCCTGGAATGTGTTTTAAGGACTTACTGTATGGTAATTACTGTTTTACTCTGAGTTTACGTAGCTCTGAAATAACATGTGCATACCCTAAGCTTAGCAACTTACCTTTTTTCCTTTTTTTTATTTATTTATTTTTTAAACAGACATCCTTTCGATGAAGCATATTCTCAAAGACGCACACTCCCAAAGTCCCTGATTCAGGTGCTCACCCAGGCTGTGGCCTTTTGGGAGTAGCAGCCGTCACTGAGGAAAAAACCTGCTCTTCAAAAGAACGTGCAATCAGGTCCTGGGCTAAAAAGAAAAAAAAAAAGAAACAAAAAGAGATTAAAAAAAAAAAAAGTCTAACAACCTATTTCCTATTTTTACTTCTTTACGGGATAAAAAAACCCAATAATCTTATAATAGATAACCAGTTCTGAAGATACAAGTTCTTACAAAAAAGAACAAATCTCCCTGCATCACCTTCACTGCACACGTTAGAGTTAGCTCTGCTACACAGGCCTCTCCTCTACACAAGGCAGCATAATTCAGATCGACATTGCCGAAACCTTGAGAAAGTCCTAAACTAGCTGGTAGTGGCATTATTTAAGAATGACAGATGATTCTCTATGGTTAAAGAAAATTGCTGAGCACTGCAATTCAAAAGCCTCTGCTAAAGTTGGATGGAGCAACAGGGTCTACCCATTAGGAAACAGCCACAACATGTTTGTGCTTTCTGTAAAATGATTTACTTTTTTACACAGGCCACCAAGAAATTTGAGCCTTTCTGTATTTCACCACGGTGCACTACAAACCTGCAGATTCACACAAAAGTAAGCAGAAAATGAATCACATGAAGATCTGTGATTTTTCTAGATTCAAAATTACTGGTAATTTTGAATGCCTCACTGCTGTGTATCCAAAAATCAAACCAGACTATCACAGAGGATCTTAAGAAACCAGAAGGCCCTTTACCAGTCATACAGCCCCCCTACTTTCCATCTTTCCCAACTCCTTGCCATGCATCATTTCTGTAACAATATCTATATTGAGAAAGAACTTGATGTTATTTCTAGATTTTGCAAACTGACAATTTACAATACATTTTCTAATCTTTTGATTTTGTTCACTGATGGGAAAAGGGGGATCCTCTGTTTTATTTGTGTCCTTTTTGGCGGAGAAATAATAAAAAAAGAATAGCTCTTTGAGAAGCTTGTGTCAGCTTCATTGTCAAGACAAAGGTCACTGCATTCCTATTCATCATGACCTACAACTGTACACATTTAAAGACTTCATTATGCTATATTAGAGGGACCTCTTTCTCAGAGGTTTTAATTTAGCTTCATTGTGAGAACAAAAAAACATGTAAGCATCAGAATACAGTGTTAAAAACAGTAAAAACTGACAATTTTAGCTACCGGCAATCTCGTCCCCTTTGCAATCCACTCTCAAGATGCCGTGTGAAGTATGATTTCCAGAATCATGTAAAAAACCACATGAAACTACTTTTACTCTAAAATGCCTCTCTAAACTGACAAATAAATAAATAATCAAATGTAGTGTACCTACACAAAAATGATTGCAAGCTCTCAAAAAAGCCAAGTTCCAGCATCTTGAGGCAAGTAATTGGTTGAACCCTCATCTCCCCAGACTAATATTATAGAAGCAAAGCTGGAAACAATTTTTAATTAAGAATGCTCAAGAAGAACTTTTAAATCACCTACACATTTCATACATACTTAACCCTGCACTAAGATCACCAAGTGTACACTTGTGTGTACACAAGTTACAGAGTTTGATGGACCAAGTACACAAACTGCTTCATGATACAATTTGGCCTAGCCTTCTAAAGCTGACACATTTCTTCAGCTAAATAGGGTGAATATGTTTAGCAACACATCTCCGTTGATTACCATTGAACAACCCTCCGGACTAAAGCTGGTGAGACCTGAGGTAGCAGAATTTTGGCACAGATATCTGAAGTTCATTTTCACAAAGTAAATCAATACTTGGAAATCGCAGGTCCTCAAAAAAACCCACTAGGTGGGTGTTCCAAGAAACGGAGTGCTGTGTCTCCCACTTCCAAATAATTAACCAGCTGAAAAAAAAAACAACTCCAGCTGCAAAAGGAAGGCCCCGTTCTCTCTACCAAGATTACGTGATTGCCTGCTGTCCCTTAAGACATGATTGGGCAACGAGCTTCTGTGAGTAAATGTGGTATCACCAAACTCCAAGCCGAGAGCTAACACAATATAAATGCCCTCTTCAACAGCATAAGCAGTTAGTCTCATTTAACCTTATTAGTCTCATTTTCCGCTGTCACCAAGCACTTTCTAAGACAATATATTTTCTATTCTAGAGATCCATTTTATTTATTTAATAGAGATGAAGATCCATAGGCATATTTTACCGACCATAATTTAAAGCACCCAGCAAAACATGCAAAATGTTTTATTACACATCTATATATTTCCCCATCACAGGAAAGCAAATTAAAGTGATTCTAAACCTCATCATTTATGGAGTTGCATATGGATTTCTTTGTAAATTCTACTCTTCAGAATAGGTGTCAGCCTGGTTTAATTCCCACTCATCTCAGTACATAAGAACATCCCAAAAAACTGCCACCCGTGAGCATGCTCCCCTCCTGAAAAAGCTATTCAAAATCTGTGAGCCGACTGAACCATCATTACCATCATGAGTATAATTTCTGGCCATACATTGGCACCTGCACGCATCATGTCCCAGTCAAGACTCCAACCTTCCATCCACTGGGCACAGAGTACAAGCAGAGACAGAAGCAAGTGCTGCAAGGAGAAATTGTGGGATTAAAAACAACACGACTTCTAACCTTTGAGGAAACCCCAAATGAAATCTCTTTTGCCAACAGCACAAAGTAAAGGTTCCTTCTGAACAAGAACACAAAAATATACTGAATGGCAATAACTTAGCTTTAGATAAAGCAGGTTTTAGCATCAAAGATGGCACATGTGCTACTATAAAATATCTGATGCTTGCTGTTGATCCTGCATATTATTCATTATACGCCTCACAAGTTCACAGAATATTTTGATATCCAAAGCACTAAAGATGATACTAAAGCACATTTTAAGGTTAGATAGAGTGTACTAAAATAGTAAAGGAATTATATTCTTAAATTCATTCTTAATTCTTTCTTCATTTTGAGTCTGACTAGATATTTTATCAAATTTCAGACCAAGTCTCCAAGCCCACACACAGCTTTCTAGTACACAGCATCATACCACTACTTCAGATAGCCTTGGGTTTAAAATTAACAAATACTGGAAATATAGAAAGAACAAAACATTGAAAATTATCAATATGAAAATATAATAGTGTGCTATACACAAAAATTTACATTACTATAAAGATTATGAATCAAGCATTATAAGTTTAAAAATACCAGAACTAAATCTTCATTTTAATCCTCAATCACCCCCATCTTGTATATCCATTATGACAGACTGATTACATGATGAATGACACAGTGTTTTTTCCAATAAACACTGCCTTGCTGATTGTATCCACAACAACTAGGATAAGAACACTCAGGGAAAAAAAGAGGCACTATGCTTAATGAGGCTGCTGTCTGCAAAACCTGGTTTCACTTGCTGCAGATACCAGATTTACAATGAGCTCAAGAAAAGGAAAAGACAGCCTGGTGACTGAGGCTCCTGAGCATCACCTTAGAGAATTAAATAACCCATTGACTCTGGCTCACAGCTTCTACTCAATTCTAGACAATCAGCTATTCTATTTTTACCAAGTTATTCCTCACTTTCCATCCACACAGACACAGTTCAAAACAGCAGTGGTCTTACACCAAGGAACTCAACTACAATCAGGCCAAAGAAATTAAATTCCAGTACCTATCCTTCCAGGTCACAGGTATCACAATGAATCTAGGCATTCAGAAGTAAATTTTCAGCACTGGTATCCATAAAATCCCTAAGATTAGAGTATCAGTATAAAGATAGGAAAAAGTAAGTTTATTTCTTTTTTTGTAACATAGTCAGATGTTACGTTCTGTAAGAAAAAATTTTTGAAATAATTCTGCCTTTCAATTGCAAGTGAAAAAGGGGACACAAGAAGTATGCTTTGAACAACATGGCTAACAAAGTGCGTCATAGCTATTCATCCGGTAAACAGGGTATTTACCCTGTATTCCAAATGGTGTGCATACTATACCTTTTCTTAAGTGTTTGTATAATAAAAATCCAAAATTGCACATCACCTTAGAAGAATAGTAAAAACAAAGACTCTACAGTTCACGTAAGAAGCCAGAAAAAAAAAAAATCCAGTCTGAGAAAATGTAACATACACATAATATAGGACACACTAGAAAAAATTGCCACTTGGGAGTAATATATCAAATTATTCTAATAGCCCAATCTGCTATCCTGGAGGGATCATCTTTGGAGATACAGCCACCAAACTTCCAAATCTGAACAAAAAAGCATTTTCAAAAACTCTTAATTTTCAGGTTTTGAAGAACAGTGATTAAACAAGGGACACCCATCAACCTAATCTAAAGTCCTAGCATGGACAGGGGATGATTCTGATCTGTTTTTAAAGAAAAGGCCCACGGAACAAGAAAGTTTTCTTCCTTAATCTTATTCTAGGAAATACATGAGCAATTTTTGCAGAAGTTTCCCAGAGGAAGATAGTGTGAGACAGACAAAGCCTGGAAAATTCCAGCCCAAATGGCTAAAGCCAGTAGTCAGCTGGGGCTGAAAACAGAATCTTCCATTTTAAAGTGACCCAACTCCTCTCAACGCATACAATAAGAAACAGCAAGGTAGTAACTTACCACGTGTGTCTTCTCAGATACAACAAATATTATGACAGTTACAACTGCAACGTCACGTGAACAAGCCTGATTTCTTGTTGGTGGAAAAAAAAGCAGATGCATCATTCACACACAGTTTTCATGGATAATCTTGGGGGCAAAGGGGAAAACCAAACAACTGAAACAACAAAAACCCACAAATGGAATACACTGAATTATTCCAGTATCTTCTCAAGGTTTCCATGAGGCATGAGGCAACTCTTCTTCATCAGTAGTCCGTAAACCTGAAATTCTGATCTTCTTTCACACCATCACACTTTCACCTTTTTTTCACCCCACTTTTATTTCACTAATGTCTTATTTTAAAATTTCACCCATTACTCACAAGTCTCTGTCCAACTTAAATAATTCAGGAACTACTACAAATTTTAGCTAGCTCTTCTAGATCATCTGCAAGCAGGTCAGACATCAGATCGTGTGGCTTAGAGTATACAGACGCATTCACAATTCAGTGTACCACAGCACACTTCTTCCAGAGCTCACAAACATGTTGTGTGAGCTACTGTAATAAAAAGCATAACAGTTTATGTCAAATTTTCTATCACCGTGTATATGAATCCTTCTTTATGCTCCTGCTAGTGGTAGAAAACAGGTTATCCTTCCCTTCCAGTAATTCCTCCAAGATCAACAAGAACTAACCCAGGAACTAAAGAAGGAAAAAAATAAATTAAAAACAAAATCATCAAGGGGCATTTTGTTTTCCTCTTTCCTTCCCTCACTGCCACATCCTTAAGTAAAGCTTTAGTCCATGGGGGTTCTATGTAGTTCTTCCTAATAGCTAGCAGGTAAAGCTATACCCTGATTTCTATACATTTTACTATAACCTTTAACATTCATTACTTAAATAAAACAAATATGAACTCCATATTAAATTATGAAAAGGTCTGCTTCAGTTCTATTTAGAAACAGCTTTGGATGACTGCTAAGGTGTGGAAATACACATCATTCTAGTCATTTTTCCCCTCAGATTTTCTGAAACGATTCCTAGCAATGTTCTGAATATTAAAGCTTTTACATATTTCACATTTACTTTGAAAAGTTTTTGCCCTTATTTGCTTTTCAGCGAGTCAGTGATTTTTCCCTCGTCTATGTCATTGCCTTGACTATAACTGCTGTCTTCTGTCCTTCAACAGTCTACTTTTAAACCATTCTAAGACCTTCGGCACCACTACTCTTACGCTCATATACAAAGTTGAAGAACAAGTACAGATACAGGAAGTCCACAAACTATTTTCAGATTACCTAAAATGTCTTTAACTACTTTGCTATAATACTGTTTTCGTTAGGCCCTCCTTGTAATGCAGAAATTAGAGCAGGAAAAAGCAAAGAAGAAACAATCAAAAAAACAGACAGAGGACATTCTAAAATCTTTACTTTGAACAAAACTGTATTATATATGTGTCATTCTGGATTTCCAGCAATTACAAAATGTCTTTGAAGTTAACAATATGCAATCTGTATATTTTTAACCAAAATCATATATAAAACCCCACAGATTTAAAAAGATGAGGCTGTACAAACAGTTTAACTTAAGGAAATGTTTTCTGCTCTGGAAACTAAAAGTATGAGACAGAGCCCTGATTTATAAAGTAGTGCATTCAGATTATGCAACTTGAAAAGAAACTGACCGAAGAAAACAAGCTGGAAACATGCCAGTAAGTTATATTATTCCTTCTCAAAATTGAGTCTTATAATATTTCCCTAGTAAGTTCTCAAAAGTGTGACTGGATAATAGAAGTGATATCTTTATGATTTTGTGAATAATGGGTTTTATTAGTATTAAGTTAAAGAAAACAGCCAGAACAATACATATGCAACTTCTACTACACACAATATAAAGAATGTAAATCATAACCTCTGTAAAACAAAAGAAAAGGTACTGAAAAGGCCAACACAGTGGTTGTAGACTATTCCATCCCTGATAACAGGCCAGGTTCTGAGTTCAGAGAACTGTTGTTTGCTTATTTGAACTGAAATAGGGTGAAATACATAACCAAGTATAAAGAAAAAGTTAATGGAGTTACATGGATTCTATGAGAACAAACTCTAGATTAGTAAGAAAAAAAAAAAAAAAAGAAAGAAAAAAAAGATAATTCAGTTCACCTAGGAAAAGAGATTAATAAATGGGCTCAGGTTTCAATCTTTAGTGGTGAGGGACAACGGGAGAAACTACCCAGGGTTTTTGTAACAATTCATTTAATAATACACTGCTTTCATAACAGAAGTGTTTTACACTTGCACAATGTTAATAACTTTATTATACATGGAAGCCTGTAATAGGCTGATTACACATTAAGACTGCAAACAACCACAGGTACTTTCCTGACACCAGGAAAGTACATAAGACTGAAACATCACCAAGAGCACATAAAAAACCATCAGCATAAACATCACCAAAATTACATTAAAAAACTAATCAAAAAATACATTTGCAAAAAGTGGTTTAGAGCAGTGCCACTGCCTTTCAGCAGCTTTGAATGGCCACCAGTATCTCTAGCAGGTTCCCGTGGCTCCACAGGCATTAATTCAGGATTCACATATAATAAATAATGTACCACAAAATATACATAAAGTAAGGCAGTAATTCCAAAGAAAAGTTCTGCTGATATTAACAAGCCACTCAAGTTCTACTTTTGCAGTTGATGCCATCACCAGAAACCTTTGATGGAATTGCAGCCTTAGGCCCTAAAACCCTGCAATGATGAACTGCTACAAACCCCCGTATCCGTACAGAGCCCCAGTGATCCCACTGGTACACTGCTGGGCACAGGCGTCCACGTGAGCAGATCCTGATGCAGGACAGGGGCCTTCGTATGTACAATTGGGAGTATATTATTTCTTATCGTACATGGAAGCCTTGGCGTATTTCTAAAACGTGGGTGTTTTTTGTTCATAATCTGATGTCGTAAGACATCAGAAAGCACATAGTGAGATATGCACTTTCTGGAATGTAAATCTTTTTAAATACTAGCTACTAAGTCGGGTGAGTGAGTGGGGAAGCAGGGGAAGAAAAGGTGTAAATAAAGGGGTAAGGAGGGGGGAAACCAAGATCAAGCCTGGAGGAACTGGGAGCACAATAAAAGAGAGGGAACCTTCTACACCAAAAGAACATGGAAAAGGGGAAGAGCAAGAGACTGATTTTTTTGAACCATGTATAATAAAAAACGTATCCCAAAAGTTTATCTGGATTTTGACTGTAGTTTCTACTTGGGCTTCTAATGATATAAACCAGACACACATGTTTTGTTCTCACAGTTTGTGCCAACAGAATCTCTTTACCGAATTACAGTCTTACAGAGGAGTTCTGGGGACATTATTGTTTATATTAAAGCTACCATTCCGGGCTCTTAGTATAGACCCAAGAATATTTGCTTCACCTGCCTGGAATGAACATCACCTGGAAGAACAGAAGTACTTTAACAGTAACGAGATTTAGGTAGCAAAGTTCTTTCAGATCAGCCCAGACACAAGAGACAGTAATTTGAAATGTCATGAATCCCTTCCTCAAAGAGCTGAGATGTTTTTGTCACTATCTGTAAATTGGAAGTTCCAATACACTGGTGGTGCATAGAATTCCCACGCTTTGTTACACTTTCCTGAGAGTAAAGCAATTAGAATAAACCTTAGTCCTAGGAAAAAAGTTTTTTTTTTTGCATTTTAAACTTTTGGGCTATTCCCTGACAATCTATATAATGTAAATTTGATTGCTAAAAATTGTCACTTGAACAAAATCACTATTTTAATCTATTGATTTTTGATTAAAAACCATAATTACCAGATCTAAAAAAAAAATTAAAAAATAAAAATCACACTAACAAACTAAATATGAAAAGTTGCATTGAAAGGGCATGTTACATTATTCTTAAAAGGACCGTGTAGAAACATTCCAATGGCAGTGTTGTCAAAGTAAAACAAAATTACATTAGGAAGACCCCACCGCCTGGTCACAGTCAGGACTTTACCTGTAACTCTGGCTGGTTGGGGTTTTCACTCGTGTACTACATGGCTCACTTACATCAGACATCATATTTGTATACCCTGAGAAATCTGACACTGAAGTCCTTACTCTATGGTCCACTTCTCCATTAGAGTTAGCAATAAAAGTCATTGGCACCCTGCTGCCCGACTTAAACTGAGAACCAAACGCTTGTGCAAAGTTCTCGATCTGGTAGGTTGCTCTAGGCTCTATGTCCTTCTGAGGATCTATCTGGCTAGTTAACTCCTGAGATGGGATCTGAAAGCTCGTTGAGGATTCTAAGTTTTTCTGTTCCTTCTGGCCAGTCAGTTTCTGAGACGTCGACTGGTAGTTAGATGAAGTCTCTAAGTTTTTCTGCGGATCAATGAGATCATCCAGCTCTTGAGAAGGAGTCAACTGTTGATGCGTAGCCTCCAAAGCAGACAAATAAAAGCCCGGTTGAGACCCAAGCAACATCCCAAATGGAGGTTTTGGCAATGCCGTTGGCAATACTGAGGTAACAGACTGGCTGAAGCCACACTCAAGTGGAGATGTAGTGTATATCTGTTTGTCTTGAAACAGAGTGTGGTTGTGGAGAGTAGAAGACAAGCTAACAAACTGGAAACTGGGTCCAAAAGCAAAACCAGTGCTATTGGTTGTTCTTTCAAAGGCTTGTTGGAGGTATTTGGAGTATTCTTGCAACATGCTTGCCTTATCGTTTGAAACTGTTTGAGAGTTAGGGCTCAAGTTTTCCTCCTGAACTATCTCCGAATGTTCTCCTGAGGTGTGCAAGTCCACACGCTGCTCAGTTATACTGAAAGGATCTTCTTTCTGGCCTTCTGATTTGTGAGAGTACTGGTCCAAAAGGCTCTGTAAGACTTCATCAGGAATCCCAGATTTGTCGTGGCAAGACTTTATTTCACTGTTTAAAGATGCTGAGTCAATAAGAGATAACGGAGCTTCATTATCCATAACACTAACACCTGCAGACTGGATGACGGACTGCTGGGAAGTCATGTGTCCGACATTAATTGAAAAGGCACTGTTACTGCTTGCAGTTTGTAGGTATCTTCTTTTCTTTGAAAACTGCATGGCATCATCGTAATTGCTACTTATTTGACCTGGTTTACCACTTGTACTTTGGAGAAGGCCAATAGTTTCTACACTGGTATTGGCTACTAGGCCCAGAGAGCCACTCTGTTTCCCAGAGAGTGGTTTTTGCCCCAAAATGTCTGGCAGTGGTGATGCAAAATTAAGGTAACTTTTGTCTGCCTGTTTTCTGCTTCCTTTTTTCAAGACCAATTTTGGCACCTTTTTCTGAAGTTCTTCTACACCCGTGCCAACTAGACCACCACTGGAAGACACAATAGGAATATCAACTGCATAATTTGACATGGCCACATTACTTGTAACTTGAGACTCGGTAACTTTGCTGCTGCACTTGTTTCCTTTGTTTTCAGTGGATATACTTTTTGTTTTACTTTTTCTCCTTGAGGAACTTGTATTTCCCTGAGACAACGCAGCCAAGCTACCCATGTTATTTGATGATCCGGACTCCATTCCAGCACCTGCTTTACCTATGGCTTCACCACACGTTCTTCTGTGCTTCAACAGTCTATCAGTCCTCGAAAAATACTGCTGACAAGTATCACATTTGTATGGCTTTTCTCCACTATGTGTCCTCTTGTGTCTCTCCATGTGGTACTTCTGGATGAACTTCATACTACACTGGTCGCACCCAAAAGGCTTCTCTCTACTGTGGATCTTCTCGTGTCTCTGCAGCAGGTACTTCTGGATGAAACCCATGCTGCACTGGCTGCACTGGAAAGGCCTCTCCCCAGTGTGAATGAGCACGTGTCTGCGCAAGTGATAGGAGCTCCTGAAGGCAGCACTACAGTGTTCGCAGACGTGAGGTTTCTGGTTGGGGGACACCATGGCACCGTCCCCATCTCCCACCAGGGGGGGTTTGGACGAAGCACTGGGCTTCCGCTTGGCTTTGATTCCCTGAGTTTCTGCCTTTGGCCTCTTCGCCTTCTTGACCTGGGCATCGTGCTTTGGCTCACCCGAGCTCCCAGGGGTGCCCTCACCTCTGCCACCCAGTAGCAGGTCTCGGTGGGGATGCTGGTGCAGGTGATGAAGAAGGCTGAGGTCTTGAATCACGCTCTGGCCAGCTCCCTCCCCGCTGCCGCCCCCCAGCCCGGGGGGCCTCTCCTCCCCGGCTCCCCCGAAGAGCCCCCCGTAGTGGTGATGGTGCGGCGGCTCCTCCTCCTCCTGCTCGCTGGGCTTCTCCTGCTTGATGCTGACGAGGGACTGCAGAAAGCCCCAGGGGCTCCTCTGCGAGGAGGAGGGCGCGGAGGGGAAAGCCCCCGCCGGCTCCTTCTTGAAAGTCATGTCCTGAGGAGGAGGGGGCGGCGCCGGGGGCTCGGCCGCCGCCGTGGAGGAAGCGGCGGCGGAGGCCGGAGG
>VXBW01004674.1:50050-123649 GCA_013400375.1 Thinocorus orbignyianus
GGCGGCCGGGCAGACAGCGGGCGGGCAGCGCGCAGGCGCGGCGCTTCTCGCTGGGTCGGGGACGCGGATGCCATGTTGGGGGCGCCGCCGCGGGGGGGCGGCGGGGCGAGAGGGGCGATCGGAGCCCGAGGCGGCCGTCGAGCGGCGGTTTCGCCGGATAACGGGAGCGGCCAGCACCGTCCCCGCCCGCCGTAGCAGGACACACCTACCGCTGCCGCCGGCCGCAGGTTCAGCCCCGCTGAGGGGATGCACCGCCACGGCCAGTGTGGGACACCTGAAACAGGCGGCACAGCATCCTTAGCATAAGCACTGCCTCGTTAAAAGGTTACGGTGATGCTGGAATTCACGTTTTTAACAAAGCCGAAAGCAGCAGACACAGAGCGGCAAGGTGGCTTGGGGTGGAGAGGACCTTGAGGATCCTGCCGTGGGCAGGGACACCTGCTGCCAGACGTTGCTCAAAGCCCCATCTAGGCTGGCCTTGAGCACTCCCAGGGATGGAGCAGCCACAACTTCTCTGGGCAGCCTGTTCCAGTGCCTCACCACCCTCACAGGGAAGAATATTTCTTCCTAATATCTAATATAAATCTCCCCTCTTTCAGTTTAAAACAGGTACTCCTCATCCTATTGCTACATGCCTGTGTAAAATGTCCCTTTCCAGCTTTCAAAAGCAACCGTGCTCTACCTCAAAACAATTACATCAGTTGCACATAACGCCTCAGAGTTAATGAAGCTACTTCCAGAAGTGAGATGCTACCAAGACAAAAGAGTTCTTCAGATTGACCTATCCATGGCGTCTGTTTTGTGCACTGTCGGCAATCCTGGCCGCCTGCACAGCAGGGAGCGGGCCCACGCAAGCCACTCGGCCTCCAGAGCACAGCCCTGGCACAGCTGGCCACTGCTGGCCACCGCCTGCTGGGACACTGAGCCATCAACTTGCCACCCTCCCCAAGTACTGGGGTCATTGCCCCACTGTTACCAAAGCCCACGCTGCTAGTAATGCTCGCTGCTAGTAATGCTCACTGCTCTGTCGCATGCACTGAAACAATTCATCCTTATAACAGAAATGAGGAAAAAGTTTCATTGTTTTAAAATAGCTTTTTCTTTTGGTGAAAGCAATCAGATATTTTTCACTATTTTTCTATTAGGGTATGGCCCCTTACGTGCTAATAAAATCTGAATGGAATTCTGCTTAGTTTCTATTGACTTTGAAAGCCTTTTGTGTTTCTGTAGGGCTTTACCAATGAATTCCAAATTCTGTTAAAATGTAAGCTGCGGATGTACCTCGGGATTAAAAACTCAGAATTAAACATATTAACACTAATTTTTGTTATTAACATAATGGCAGTAATGAAATAAGGTGGATAAATTCCTTACAATTTTTATGCTTTGTCTGTCAAAAATATTTCCCTTAGCGATAGTTTGACATGTAAAGATCAAGTGCTTTCCATAGACCTGACTGGTACAAAGCCTAGGATCAATTTTTGAAGTCTTAAAAACACCTAATTGATGTAAAGAATTGAATTTGATGCAATTTCTATATCCAACAAAATTTTGAAGTCAAGGAAGTAAAACTCGTTGCTTTTGTAATTTAAATAGTTTCCTTTAAATAGTATGTAAACTAACAGTTTGTTTTGAAAGTGTAAATTAAATTATGAAAGTTTAGGACTGTCAGGTTTAGCTAAGTGTTAAAAGAAAAAAACAGGAATTCAAAAAACTTAAAGCAGCGGTAAAATATTAGTCAATGCCTATGAGAAATGAGTCTGTCCCTTTATTCAGGGTGTCTGTGTTTAATGGTAAGCTGGGATGCATATAAGCTAGTCCAAGCATGAAGGGCAGTAGGACACTCATATGGAAAGCCAACTTTGTCCCTCAGTTATCAAGATAAGAAACCTGTCATTTCTCTCATTCACTCTGTCAGCCTTGAGATACTCCAAGCAGACTTACCTCTGTGTTGTACACCCCATATATCAGGAAGATGAAGAGACCCTGTAAAATAAAATGGAGGGAAAAAGCTGTTAACTCTAATCATTTCAGCAGTAGAAATACCTGAAATAAACTTTCCTGGGAACAGACAAAAGAAGACACACTTAATCAAGGTCAATTTATTTTTCTATTTTTCAACATTATAAGCTGTACCTTGAGCATTTATTTGATAACGTGGGAGTGCATCCCTACAGTGTTTGTGGTATTGCACTGTTTAGCAATGAAAAACTTAGTGTCAAAGGATCTAAAACACTAATTAAGAAAATTAATTTTATATTTGAATAGTCATCTGAACAAAACCACAAAATAAACTGTATAAAGTGAAAACACAAAGATGCTAAAGCAAACCGGGAAAGAGCAAACATCTATATTTCTGTGGGTTTTTTTTAATAAATTGAAATTAGAAAAACATATATTACCCAGTTCTGCACTAAGAATATATTCTTGCATATATATTGACAAATGTATGCACCCCACTTAATTATTCCAGAATTTTAAATAGAAAGAAAGTAAGATGTGTGAGGGGAGAAAAAAGAAATAATGCAAGTGAGCAAATAGTGTGCATGATTTATCAAAGTTCTTTTAACAGCTTGCTTCAGATTAGTCCATTATTAGATAAAACAAGCTAAAATCGCACAAAACATTCCAAGTGAGTTTTTCCGAACATTTTCACCTTATTAAAGGATGTGTTTCAAGGATGTAAGACGTTAGCAATTTATGCAGTCTGCAGGCAAAATCCTGAAGTATACAGGCAAATTACTAGAAAGAATAGGGTAGCAAATGGAAACAAAATGTAAAAGATAACGTTTCCTAAGAAAATGCTTCTGTAACTCATACATAAAATATTTAAAGTAGCCTCTTGCATATATCAAGAAAAAATTCTTCACTTCGAAACAGAAAATATTTTCTGAAAACAATGCATATTTAAGTAACAAAGAAATTACAATTTTTTAATCCAATCAAATTATTTGAAGACAGCAGGATTAATTCTGGATTTGCTCATCAGAAAAATCTCTGTGTTGGTAGGCAGGGAGTAATATGATATATCATCCATATGTAGTGTTTCCGTGGATTACCCAATGCCAGCATAAAATACCTGGGATAGACAGGAATTTTGCTTCATTTCTTTTGCTGAGTTCTTTAAAAAAGATGAAATCTAATACTTCCTTTCAGTTATTTTACAGATTACTTAAATGGCCTTAACAATAAGTAAAAATAGATTTGAAGAATAGACAGCTACATTTTTGAATGTGCTTTCATATGAAATATACCTCAGTTGTATCATGTTGCTTATGAACAACCAGAATCCAGTAGCTTGACAATTCAGATAAGTGAATTACTCAGATGCAAAATTATTTGTAGAATAAACTCCCCGTTATCTTTTTAAATACAGTATTAGTGTACCATTCTGAGTCCTTTCACAGCACCATCTTAAATCTGCATTTTGCCTGTGAAAAATAAAAGAGCAGAAACAGAATTAGTTTTATGTAAGATAAAAGTACATATTGAAGTTACAGCAAGTAAGATGAGCACACACGGTTGCGTTGAACATAGGCAACTGGCAGCTGCTTAATCAAATTATTAACATACAGTGATATAAGCAGCACCACAGGTTATTTTGTAATTGAATGATCTGCAAAATATCAATGTAAACAAAGTCCCTCAGTAAAAAGCTTTTAAAGAGTCATACATTTTTTCATAGTACCGAAAGCTGTTCGTGACAGCTTTTAATGTTAATGCGAACAATACAAATGTAAATAGTGTAAAAATACATAACTGATGTAAGTATTTTTATTTATGAATCTGATCAGGGCCAGCTTCATACATACAGGGAAAAAAAAAAAAAANGTAAAGCGTACACTTTTATTTCCTCCTATCTCCATTTGATGTTCTCAGGTATTTAGGGATTTTCCTCCTGGGCAAGAGACTGGAGTAGGTAGGTGCCATAGTAAGAAGCAGAAAATAATCAGCTGATGTTAAGATCAAGGGGAAAAAAAAACAAATCCAAACTAAAAGTCCTTTCCCAGGCTGCTCCCAGAAGAGTGCACAAAATCATTCACTGCTTATTATTCAGGTACTTTCACGACTGCCAAAACTGTCAGTCCAAAAATGTGTGTTTTACAATATTAAGTCTAAAAAAAAATGAAAAAAACAACCAAAAAAACAATCAAACATATATATATATACACACACACATTCAAGACTTTCAACACACTGGAATGCTTTCTTTTTAACTTAGAAACACACATATAATGTTTTTAATTGCTTCTCAGTCTCTTCTGAAATCTATGAATCTCCTATAATCACAGGTAGGCAAGACAACAAACCTAAATTAGTTACTTAGGTTTGGGTGTACAGTAATCCTACAGAAAATTCAGAACACATTATTAAAGATTCCAGACCTTAAACAAGCATGCCAAGTTCTTGCTTTTCTTGAGCTTTATATCAGCTCATTTAAATGTTTAACTGTTATAGATACAAAGTGCTACGGGCATTCTTATCTTAATTCTTCCTGTAGACTTCTGGGAGGTTTTTTGGTTTGTTTTGTTTTATCATTGTGGTGGTAGCGTGGTGGGGTTTTTTTCCTTTAACATCAACAAATTATGCTAATAGAATCAGCCCAACAAAGATTTTACTTATTGCTTGCAATGAGTTACAAGGTCTTGGCACTCAGAACTGATAACAAGAGGGTAACTTTCCACGCAACACTGTCATCAACAGTTACATGTATGGAATAGTTTGTGGTCTGTCTGAGATCAAAATAATGAAGTAAAAATCCTCAGGTGGTTTGAAATGTTGAAAGTAATACGCTTTTACATAATTGATAAGTCAGTTTCTTTAGCTCATTAATGGCAAAAAGTAAGAGCTTCTCTGTTTCTTCAGCAGTTCATGATGTTATCTACAGTATGGTTCTGGGAGCAGCTGCCTCAACCCTTTGGTTGCTCAGCCTGGTCAATGTTCTTTGGCTTCTAGGAATTAAGCAGTGTTGTGGTGCAGTTTGTAATTTTATCCAGAACTGTTTATTATATCTGTTGAGATTAAAATAAAATAAACTTCATTAAGAAAAGCACAGAAGGTACATTTGTATTTTTCCTTTGTGTTCCAATAGCACATACGAACACCCAGAGGAACTGTAACCACAGTAGCACAGAAAGACAGAATAAAGCCATCTATGCCTTGGAAAGGTTATACGTTTCTAGTCAGAAAAACTGGCCATGTGTACAGAAAACAACATACAAGTACACCTGTCATTTTTCAAGTCTCGCCCAGAAGTAGGGCATATTTCTTAGTAGACATCAACTGAAAGTTAAAAGCCTCCATCTAAGCGAGAATTCTGCCTTTTGGAGACTGAGGAGCAGAGCTGCTTTGTGCTTAATTACAGTTCTGTTTGTCTCTCTGTGCAGGATGTGAATGGATCACTCAGCTTTTAAATTTGGCAGGTCTTAACAGACTTGTCTTGGCCATCTTGAATAAATCCGTCTATGGACAGTTCTAATCTTTAGCAAGTTTGTCAAGATCTGTTCCAATTTGGGTGGTACCACTGAAAGTTGACACTCCTATCAGAAGTTCATTCTGCTTTAGGGCAGAAAACAAAAACCTGCATGGCAGTTCTTTTATCATAAGTTTCTTTCCCTGACTTCAACGTTTGTCTCTCAGTCTGTTGATGTTTGACATTCTCTAAGAGCTTCCTTTTATAGACAACATCTTTCATCCAGTAAACAAATTACAATATTTTTTGTTGTGGTAGAGAGTATTAAACTGATAGTTTTAATATTTTTAATTTCAGCACTTTTTCAACATACTCATTTTCAAGTATGTGGAATTACTTCATCCTTCACCTGTTAATTTTTAATCTTTCATTTGTTTGACATAACTGAAAAGGATTTTTAAGAATTTTCAACTACTAAAATACATACTGGAATACTTCAAAAAGTCAATTAAATAAAACCATATTAGGAAAATATGCACTATATAACACTATATAGAAGAATTAAAATCAATTAAACACATTTTTAGTAAATTAATACTAATAAAAACCATTCAATTTTTCAAAGAATGCCTCTAGGAATACCTTAATGCCCATCACTGAAAAAGTTTGTCTTGTAAGAAATTTTCTGCTATATGGGAAAGAGAAAAATAGTAGATCATATGCAGCTATACCAAATTAATTCTGCTGGATTAAAAGGTGATTGTATTGCAAATTGCAAGTAGAACTCATTCAACTCACTCACACAGTCCCCCTGTAATCTTAAAAGAATTAAAAATTGTCTTGGCAAGGATAGGTTAGGGGTTTAGTGTTTGTTTTAAATCCAGAACCAGTGCTAGAATCTGTAGACCTCAGGAAACTAGTGTCATAAGACATCAGGGTCTTATAAGGATACCAAATTCCAAAATTACAGAATTTTTCTACCATACAAATCTTTACTTCAACAATTAACGTTTGACATTTGAAACAGTATTGTTCTGAAATTACAACATCACTGTTACAACAAGCAACTACTTCAGGTCTTGTAGTTATCTCTTAGTACTTGCAGACTTGGTAAACAGGAGGAAATGTGACTTCAACTCAAATTTTGTGCTTATAAAAACTGGAAGGTAAAAGAGCAAGCAGAAATTTTATAATGCTACCAAACTGACGGATTCCCAGAAATTTAGTACTAATAAGCTGTCATAGCAAGGTCCCTGGAGCAATCAGCAGTCCACCCTGTAAAAGAGTCTTTTGTACAGCATTGGAGATTAATTCCTCTTTGCCTCAGTCGCGTACAGAACCAGATGATGCTTCCTTAGTTCAGAGCCATCTTTAGATACTTTCATTAATGTGAGGTGGAGATGGGTGGGTAGACTTATCACTCTGGATTCCACACCAAGAACCTCTGCAAGAAATGAAGTACAAAACAGTTTTTCAGACTTTGTTCTGTATGCATTACCGCAAAGACAAATCTATTCCATAATGAAAATGGTATCAACAAATAGCTTGAAACAGAAAGTCTTTCTTTCACTAATAGAATTTTTGATGATTAAAAAAGCAACAATGACTTGAAACAGTGGTTCAGCCACCTTTAATAAAAGAGCAGCAACAGCTGAAAAAAAATCTGATTTTAGCCGGAGGAATAGTGTACTGTGATAATTCTTAGAACTTAGTGATAAAATGCAGCCACGTTGGTTACCAGTTACCAGGGGTGCTATAGCACCCTTCCCTCTCAAACATATGCTGCTAAGGAGCCACATAGGAAATTTTAGATTAAATTATATATAATATGTGCAGTAGAATAATTGGATCTAGTTGTATTGTGTTTGTATGGCAAGGTTTTGGCAGCACGGTGGCTACAGGGGTGGTTTTTGTGAGAAGCTGCTAGAAACTTCCCCTACATCTGATAGAGCCAACGCCAGCCAGCTCCAAGATGGGCTGGCTGCTGGCCAAGGCTGAGCCTATTAGCAATGGTGATAGCACCATATCTAAGAAGAGGGGGAAAAACCAACAACTGTGCAACTGCAGCCAAAGAGAGGAGTGAGGATATGTGAGAGAAAGCAGCTGTGCAAAACACCAAGGTCAGTGAAGAAGAACGGGGAGATAGTGCTCCAAGCATCAGAGCCAAGATTCCCCTGCAGCCTGTGGTGAAGACCGTGGTGAGGCAGGCTGTCCCCTGCAGCCCATGGAGGTCCACAATGGAGCAGATACCTACCTGCAACCTGTGGAGGACCCCATGCCAAAGCAGGTGGATGCCCAAAGGAGGCTGTGACCCTGTAGAAAGCCTGTACTGGAACAGGTTCCTGGCAGGACCTGTGGAGAGAGGAGCCCATGCTGGAGCAGGCTTGCTGGCAGGACTTGTGACCCCACAGGGTCACTGAAGGGCTGCACTCCACAGAAGGGACCTGTGGTGGAACAATTCATGAAGAACTACAGCCTGTGTGAAGGACTCGCATTGGAGAAGTTTGTGGAGGACTGTCTCCTGTGAGAGGAATCCCATGCTGGAGCAGGGAAGGGTGTGAGGAGTCCTCTTCCTGAGAAGGTAGGAGCTGCGGAAACAACGTGTGATGAACTGACCACAACCCCAGTTCCCCATCCCCCTACACCACTCAGGGGGGAGGAGGTAGAGAAATCAGGAGTGAAGTAGAACATATGAAGAAGGGAGGGGTGAGGGGAAGGTGTTTTTAAGATGTAGTTTTTATTTCTCACTACCCTACTCTGATTGAATTGCTAATAAATTAATTGCCCCAAGTCAAGTCTGTTTTGTTAGTGATAGTGCTTAGGGCTTTCCTTGTCCTTACCTTGACCCATAAGCCTTTTTTTTTTATTTATTTTCTCTACCTTGTCCAGCTGAGGAGGGGAGTGATAGAGTGGCTTTGGTGGGCACCTAGCGTCCAGCCAGGGTCAACCCACCACACTAGTATGTCAGAAGAGCAGCTCAGATTCTCCACAGCCTTAGCAAATTAGCATTCTGCATCCCCAAATATAAATCTACCCTGAAGTTTGTTTTAGATAAAGTCAGCAATAACCTCTCTGCACAAAGGTATGTTTAGAATCGTAGGAAATATTCATGTTTTAAAAAAACAACAACTAGACAATGAAACACAGGGAGGGCTTTACAGAAGGAATCTGCCCACCTCTGCTTAAGCAAGGATAGGCTGTTTAGGTGTCAAAATAAGCTATTTTATGACAGGTATAGCAAATTTCTATGTGTCTTAGGTACGTCGTCTGATAGGTTTTCTTAAACACCTTGCCAAGATCCTATTGGAGCACCTAGATAAGCCTGTGCTGGTTTTTGAGGTGATCGGGGTCCTTTTTTCCACCCGTCTTTGAAGAGCACAACTTGACCTTTGCAATAAGTCTATAAGCCTTACAGTCAGGGCTACAGGGTTTATTTTTATTTCTTTTTTTAATGGAAATTTATCAGACTTTAAAAGGGTTTCCTGCTTACTTCTATCGTTGTCAGAGATACGCTTTACAAATCAAGATATTCTTTCTGTATTCCTTACCTTTATCAGCATCTCACAACATGGCTAACCAATTTAGTCTAGATCATTTGCAGGCACTACAATATTGTTAAATATGAGGAAAGGAGAGAAAAATATCTGAAGAAATGTAACATTTAGAATTATAGTGTTACAGATTATAAGAATCCCTGTAAGGTCTCTGTAAGAAAGGTAGAATACAGTCAAAGTCTAATTCTGGTATTGCCGTTATTTATTAGTTTACGTTTGCAGGTATTTTTCTAGCTTATATACAAAAGCAAGTACAGGTATTGCAAAAGATCCCAAGGCTGTAAGACATACTGGAAGCTGCTGCGCATTGCCCTCCTTTTTGCTATATAGTAATTTAGAGCATAAAGTAACAGCTTCTCTGAATCTGTAAACCCCAGAAAAATTTCAGTGAACTATACTGAATGCAGTATCTGCTTTTCCAAATTTCTTTTATCTGCATTTAAACCTATATCCAATGGCTAAAAAACCACCTGAGCATTGCCCATTCAAACCAACAGCATATTTTCCAGATTTGAAGGCATCTAGAACAGCTGCTCAGACTCTATCATTTGCATTCTTATTTTACTATAACAGAAACCATGCAATATTAACAACACATGATTAATGACTGAATGTGTTTGACTTTTTTTAAGCTATAACTCTAGATGGAATCTCTATAGGTTAAAATACTCCTTTAAGATGTCAAGATACACATATACTTTCACATATTCTAGATGGAGTGTTATTCATCCTAGATTTCATTAGTAGGCTAAAAAAAAAATAAAAAAGTCACCCTCGTAAAGGCTTTCTATTTAAGTTCTCTCCAGTCAGATGAATTCATGACATACACTATTTCCCATAGAGCTAATATCCTTGTTATATGACTGAGCAGTTTTGCCACATCCTCTCCCCACTTCTTCACATCAGATCGATTCTATTTGGATTAGATATGGAGATACACTAAAAAAGAAACATAGGATTTGAGGTCTCATTCAGTGAACCCTTCTCCTCAGTAATACCTTTTAATACTAGAGGGAGATTGATGCATCTGTAGCCTTTCAGATATTACTGTTGTTGATGCAAGAGTAACGGCCTTAAAAATAAACACAGAGCATATGTGTTAAAATTCCTTTTATCAGAAATTAATTGAATGCTACCTTTTACCAAGTATCACACATTTCCATTGGCTCTGAATTTCTATGGGAGATAATACTACTTAGGTCCAGATTTGCAGATATCTTCAGACATCTCAGTTGTACCAATTTCAAAATACATTCAAAAGGAGGTAGACTAACTACTGTTGCAGATCTGGGATATCTTTACTGGGCCCATGATAATATGCTATTATATTCAAAGCCATATATTAACTTATTTATATTCGTGGATCTGAAACTCTTAACAGAATGAGCAACTACCTAGAAATTGGGTTGTGGAGTTTTTTACCCCTGCCTATCTTTCTGTCTTTTAATTCCTGCTTGCAAGACGGGGTCTGGTTTTCACCATAAAATGGTAAAAATTACAAATATTAGTTTTGTAACTTCCAATTTATATTTTCAAAATGATAATAATTCTGATAAGAATGGAAAAAGCCAGATGTTTCCAAACCAAAGATCCAGGTGTCAAATATACAGTACACTGTATATTTGAGTTGAGAGAGAAATTTAGAAATTAAGTCTAAAGATGTTAATGTGAAAATAGTTTCCAAAGGTCATGCTTACATTGTCTTGATTGTTCCATAACAAAATATTTTCAGTTTACAATTTTAGTTCTTTTGTGAGCCAACACTGCCACATGATTGTGAAAGCCATGATGGCTTCGTATTGCTTATGCATAATGAAGCTAATCTCAACTATTTATATTTATACTAAAGAGTACATGTTGGGTTCCAAATATGCGTTTGAAGTTTTGCTTTCTATCATTTGTTGTTGTAGTTGTAGTTACAGTAAAAACCACTGTGCTTACATGCTTTGAAAGACTCTTCATAGTTTTCCTGCGTGCTACACAATGAAGTTTTAAACTGCACAGCTGATGATGCTGGTTGAACTTTAGAAAAAAGTTGAGAAATGCTAAATATAAAAAGAATTTGCAGCACTTTACCTTACAAAAATATCCATTTAACTGTAGGGTTGTATAAATTGATTTTTCAATCACTGTCTGAAAATAGGCACTGAAATTAATTGCTACTTCATAATTGACTCAAAATGAGTATGTTCTCAGTTTTCATGGAAAAATAAACAAACACAGTTAATTGGGGGGGGGGGGGGAAGGGTGTGTGTAAGGAAAGAAAAAAAAAAGAAAGAAACATTTAAATTTAATTTGGCTTCTTTCTGAAGATTTTAAAGACCTCACAAAAGTATATTTTTACATGGTGGATTTTGAAAGAATGAGCTTGTTAAAGCAAATTATTTACACCTAAAAACCTTCCACATTTTCACAGTTCTTTCAGAGAAAACCACTCTGAAAATTTGGTGCAAGTTCATTTATCATTTCTGTTGAACTGAGTTTTCATTTCTACCCAGCACTAATTCATAATTCAGTAAGGAAATTAAGATGGTAAGGAAAAAAGGAAAAAAAAAAAAAGAAGTAAGGTCTATTTCCACATTAGTTTGCAAATAAGACAAAGTGGTCTAACAACATACGTTATGAAAAGCAGTCATTGAGGATTTATATTCCAAAAGAATCATCTCACTTTCCTCTGCATCACTTCTTTCAGTTCTTCACAGCACATTTTCATGCCAGCCTTCCCATTGTTCTTGTAGCATCACCCTCCTTAACATTACACATGTGGTTAGCAAGAAAGGGAAAGCAGCCACTCCAGATGAGATGCAAAGCAACAAGGGGGCAACGTTATCGGAACGTCTGTGAAGGAAGGTAAGGAGGACAAGAAGAGAGGGAAGAGCCAAACAAGAGGAGGAGCAGAAAAGTGCGAAGTAGGAGATTGTATCAGGCTGCTCAGACAGGTGCAATAAAAAGAGATTGGAACAGATGGGTCAAATACTAGGAACTTAGTCCCAAATGTAGCCTGCAGAATAATTCTTAAAAGATAACTGAAAAGAAACAGTAATTCTATAGCTTTTAAGCTTCACTACAGGCTATGAATAGGATATGTGCACAAAGAAGGTATTGATATGTGGTATTAAATCTGCCTTTCAAAATAGAGGCTAGTGTCTGCAATTCAATCCATTGTTAATCTAACCAGAAAACGTCCTTTAAAAGTCAAACAACAGTTAGAATATCACATAATGTCTAAAACCAAATTCATCTTTGTGCAGCATGATTTAAATCAGATCTTTGCTGACTACTCAAGGAAGCGCTGAAAGTGGCTGTAGACAGAGAGCCATTGAAATGCAAAAAGGAAGGCTGAAACAGAAATTAATGTAATTTTTTATTCGTGTCTTCCTATTACAGTATTTTTTTATATATTATCACTTTAAAAATTTCAGTACCCTCTGTACGGCACAACTTTTAAATTTACTTGAGCTAACCGAAGAAAAGAGCTGAGCAAAATTATTCTGGTCCCTTTCAAAAAACTTTCATATCAAAGGGTCAATAAATGTGTAAATAAACTCAAGAGTTTATTGTGATCTGAAAGATCTGTACAGTAATTTTAGGGAAAACAATGCTTACAGGGTCTTCTAATAGCAATGTTAAAGGCTTTGTTTGGGGTTTTCTTGTTTTGTTTTTGTTTCTTGAAGTAGTTAAGAAAAGTCACATCAACAGCATCCCTTTTATATCAGTTTTAATACTTGGAAGTGTCCAGTTATTCTGGAAAACCTGCAGATACAAACAATGTAATGCTGAATGGAAGAGATTTCATATTCCAATCTAATTCTAATAGCACAGCAGGGTTTTTTTTTTCATCTACCTCCTCCAAATATTTTACATTCCCCTTCTAGATAGTATTTTTTTCCCATGAAAATGTTGATTCCATGATATCTTAATTTAAAAATAGATATTCTAAATAGCAACACACCATACCAGGGTGTGCATTACTAGACTTATTGGCAAGCCTTTTGAGTGATTGAAGCCTCTTGGTCTTTAGCCTGTTTCTTTGCAGAGTAGCCAGGACATACACCAATGGCCTACTAACATATGTTGTAGAATCATAGAATCATGGAATGGTCAGAGTTGGAAAGGACCTTAAAGATCATCAAGTTCCAACCCCCCTGCCATGGGCAGGGACACCTCTCACTTGTGTGGATTATTACTACTACATATTAATCAACACAGAAGTCTGATGTTGGTTACTAGTCATTCCCCTACAGCTAGGGAGTACTGAAAAATGAACAAAGATTTTATTTTCAATTAAAAGATCATGGTGTCGTTAGGGTCTCAGGAGTACCATGATTTTCGTTCTAAATAGGCAATACTTTCAAAGTTTCAACCCGCGTTTAATTTTGCTAACACAGGCAATTTCAGATGCAACGCTGTGATTCTATACTAAAAGTAGATCATAAACACAGAACTGGGGGAAGTCACTCCTACAGTGCATCTAAAAAAGGTCAATAAAGAAAAAAATTCTATAAATCATTCTTATCACAAAAGATACATTGAGATTTCAGTGCCTCAAGAGCTCTAGATAGTGAATACAGCTACTAAATATAGTAGTCTTCCTCAATTTACAAAGCAGAGCAATCCTTACAAAAAGGTGGCTGAAATTAAGAGGATGTAATTCTTAGTCTGTATAAAGTCATTCATCAATATGTGCGAAGTCCTATGCAGAGTGTGTTTTACCCAAGTCGTCTTCATGTTTTTGGAAACATTCTGTGGTATTGCTTGTAATGGATTGGTGCTTTACCTCATACATATATGCACAGTATGCACTACTAATTGTATTCATGACAGGAAACATTTTCTTTGGCTGATGGACTGAAAACAAGAAGCCTGACGTACATGATTACTCTGTTAAAAAATAATTTGATGTTTAGCTCATTATGGAGCATATGTAAGAGCTGCAGTGCATTGGTTGTGATACTTCAGGGTTCCTATAGAATACTGTGTGATTTGTTTATGATGTGGTGATGATTGACTGTCAGTTACTAATAAATGGTAAATAAAAAAGTAACCTGTGATATTAAAGTACTACATTAGCTACATTGTGATTAAATTACAGTAACACCACCAGCTATAAAGCTTTATAGAATCTCCTCAGCCATGCAGTAATTCTCCTAACTATACTATTATGTAGAGCACAAATATTTCTTTGTAAGTCCGAAGCAATACATCAGGGAAGCATTTACTGCTAAAGCTAGATTGAGAGTAAATGCATCTTGGGTTGCTATGAATAAAGCTCTAGCTTCTCATTACTTTATGACAAGACACAGAAATTCACTTTACTTTTCATTTAAGCTTTTCTGCTCCAGTTTATAGATGTATGCCTTCACGCTTTTATTCCCTTCTCGCTTCAGCCGTACGTAATAAATGATTATAAATTTTCACATTTGACCACCTCTCTGCTAGTCTCATGCTTAATGCACAAAGTTAGGAAGCTGCAGGTAAAAATTTCACAAACACTTTTATTTATGATGTTGTCCTTGGTAACGGAAATTTCAATGTACTGAAATGAAAAGTATGATTAAAGGGATACGACGTCCTGACAAGGATAGTAGAGGGCAGCCTTCTATTTCCCACTGAAAATATATAATACTTTTTTGACATCAATTTCATAGAGAATAGACATGGGCTAGTCACGAAAAAAAGACACAAACATGTTTCTAACTTCAGTGTTGTTCTGCTGTCTTAAATAAAACTTATTCTGAAAATATTTTGTCCAAGTCACACAGCCTCCAATTTAAAGTCAGGCACACAGCTAATTTTATGTAAGCAAAACACTATGCAAACAAACAAACAAACAAAAATAGTCTTACTGATAATTTTCCACAAAATTTAAAACATAAAACACACCTGTCGTCCTATTAAGAGAGATATTCTTTACTCATTTCCTCTTGACACTTTGCCTATCATTTTACCACTACAACAGGATTTATTGCTTGGACCTTTTGACTGGGTTTTGATTCTAAATTCATTTTAACCAACTCATATTGTCCTATATAGCTCATAAGTTGTGACATGCTTGAAACATTTTAGAAGTAATACCCTAATAATGACTGGTTTATTTTTAATTAAACCCATTTTGTTTTCTTTAAAAAAAATAAAAAAATAAAAAAAAAAGAAGAAAAAGAACCCAAAAGTTTTAAAAATTCCATATAGCATTAAGAGTCTTGATCTATTTACAGGTAAATGGGAGAACTGAAATCACATCAAGGTTCTGTTAGTAAAATGTATCAATTTAGATTACATGAAAAATCAATTCATCTAAAATGTCAAAAGTGAATTCCATCTTTTTGAGCAAATTTTTAAATAAATCACTTTGCTTTGGTATCTCACTCTTAGAAGTGACACATTTGTTTTGCAGGTGATGTTACAGATTAAAATAACTTTGTAACTTTAATAAAAAAAAAAATCACCAATCACCTGCTAGAGTTTACCATCCAGACAAATATTCTATTGAGTTTCCAATAACATAAATACAAATGTAAAACATTCCTTTGAAATTTCCTATTTGTTAAAATAAGAATTGAACTGCCACATTTCTGAGAATTAAATTGTGTTTAAATCTATCTTAAGAGAATTAAAGAAAATAAAGCTTCTACATTTAGGCTTTTTTAGGAAAAGCAAATCAATCCATTTAGAGGAAGGAGAGAGTTCAGGAGCTCTGTACATGAAACAATGAACTTTTCAGCCCTAAATGACTGTTTCAAACCCTGCCTGGATCGGTACAGACTAAAACTTGCTTTTATGCCTGAGATGGCCAACAATATATACAAAGCTCTAGTTTATATTCACTATCTGGTGCATCTAATTTCATAGGGAACATTTCCTTTAACTAGCATTAACTAGCACAATTAGCAGAGAAATAATAATGACCAAATTATTTTTCTAATCCTGTGAATTTCATAGATAACTACCTCGACAGGGCAACTCCAGCAAGTTACATCTTGTCTTTAACATTACTAACAATTCAAAGAAAAAAAGCTGGAACATCATACTGATATTAAAAAGTTATGCCTATTAATCTCTTGATTAATCTTCCCAGACAAGATTAAGGATTTATTATTTGCTTTTTTACAAACAGATAAAAGAATTGTTCTGTTACAGATACCCACTCATTATGTTCTTAAGTAGAAAACCTCATGGATGTACACTCAGAACCTTTTTCAGTCTGTACTTGTAACAGCAGCATACCTTTCTCTCTAACAGAAGCTGCAAATATTTTGTGACAGATTCCATTTGTTGGCTACTTATCACAGAACCCTGAAAAATACATTATGCCTTATGTCAGTTATTAAAAAAAGCACCACAAATTACAATGAAAACAAAATTACTGGCAATTATCATTTGAATGTCTACCTTAATCTATTTCAGGTTTATTGTTACTCTGAGGTTTTACACCTCGATGGTTTTTTTTTTCTCCTACCCTACCACACAATTACAAGCTACTGTGGTCATTTAAATTATTCCTTTTGTAATCATCGCCATTATAATACCAGCAATATACACTGCTGAGCACTCTGCATAGTGTCCTTACTGAAGTATACTCTATTCTAAACACATTTTAATATTTGCAGTTTGAAACTTTAGAAAAAAATCCAACAACTTTTTAGACATGTGGGACCAATTATGCGAAATAAAGTGTACAGGGTAGAAGTACCACAGCAGAGCTCACACTTTCTTTTTAACTTGCTAATGTCTCTGACCCCTCTGTACAAAAGCACTTTAATCAACATTTATATATTACTCTTTTTTGAGGCTTACCATTTAACAGGCAGTAAAACATGTTTAGCAATCAATTATACACATCAAGTTGATACGCTGCAGAACTGAGGGTCATTTAAGTGTACAGCTACATCTGAAAGAGTTTGGGAAAGCCACATGAGGAGCAAACTAGCTTTCCCCTTTAAAACTCA
Organism: Thinocorus orbignyianus; assembly: GCA_013400375.1. Classification (NCBI taxonomy): domain Eukaryota; kingdom Metazoa; phylum Chordata; class Aves; order Ciconiiformes; family Thinocoridae; genus Thinocorus; species Thinocorus orbignyianus. Next base: position 66,964 of record VXBW01004674.1, read on the forward strand.
CAAGCAAAAGGACAGCTTAATTAAACCAAATAGAAAGCGTCTCCTCAACCTTTCTGAAGCTCATTGTAAAAGCAACAACAACTGTTCTTTTGGGGCTCAAGAGCATTTGCTTTATGTCTTCAGGCTTTGTCTGTGCATACATACAGTGCCAATAAGAAATGTCACAATCAAGTGATCATATTAGATAAATTTGATTCTGATCACATGGCCTAATCCAGCACTGGAACAATAACCTAAATCTGGACCTGGCTACTGATGTCTGGTATGAGATATGGGTCAGTGAACGTAAGTGCTCTATTTGTAATCATAAAAAGAGAGATAATGCATAGAATGCTAAACTATTGCTTTGCCTTCCCTTCATCTTATGTGGAAATTGATGGTCCATATTCTACAGAAGGAAAGGTAGAGGATGTGGCTGATTAGGAATCAGGGGTTTTGCCCTGACTATGGATCTTTTAAAGATATTCCTTTCCTCTCTTACCACTATTTTCAGAAGAATGTGAGGAGTAAGGGTACATTCCCCACTGTTCACCTAAGGCATTGTTTTTAGGGGAGGGAGGTCTGCTTCATTACTTTATTAATCAAAACCACCACCCAACTCATTCTAAGTTCTTACGCAGCCCAGCATGGTTTCTCAGACAGCTCCACCTACACTTCTGAGGGTTCACAGACAGGCCAACTTTTTTGCTTTTGGAGAATCTCCAGGATGTTGTGTTCCGTGCAGAGGCTTTTCGCTAGCTGCCTGCTAAGCTAGTGGGAAAAAATGTAACTTTCTGTGTCACTGTCTTTGACAGGGAGCAGGATACCTCATTTCACAAGGGTTTTACTTTTGCTAACATTAATCTTACAGCATCTAACTAGGCCAATCACACTCTCTGTTCAGGATCTTTTCAGTAGCTCATTGTGCCTAGATTTAAAACAAACAACTACCAGACAAAGCCATTTCACCGACATCCTTATTTTCAGATGAGTGCTTACTCATAGAAATCAATGGTTAAATGGGAAATATAATTTAGGGGTTTGACTTCTTTCTTCTTTACTGTAGTCTTCAAAAATAGGATAACCAGAATTCTTCCAAAACTGTAGATAAAGTGAGGTACATAGTGCATGTACAGGACACAATACATACTTTAAGTTCATCCTTCATATTTACAGTGCCTCAGCACAAACATTAACAAATGTCCAAACACCTCAGATTGTGCCTAACAGACATTTCGGGGTTGAAAAGATGCAGAGAAATCTAGACAGTTCTGTCCACAAATCTTTCACTGAGTAAGGAAGTTCTGTAGTGCACTAGTTCAATACTAAAGGGATTTTTTAGTTTGGAATAAAGACCTCAAGAATATTGTTTCTTGCAATGTATTTTGGCGGTTCTCAATCTGAATTGGGCAACTGTCTGAATTATTACAAATGCATTGATCTGACTTCAACCTGAAGTTACTGAGGTTTTATAAGACGGCAATAAAGCTTTCTTTGCATTAACCAGCCAAGCACATAAACATTTTAATGAACTGTTTTTACATGGTTCGTTGAGTAGCTCCTAGTCTCCTATAATACAAATCACTTCTCCGTCACACTCAGCCCTCTCACACAGGCCTTTCTTTTCGGTGTACAAAATGCAAATTGAATAGCAGGTCCACGGAAATTCAGCAAATATTAACATTCTGGTGAGCATACCTTCCAGTAGTAAAAATGTTTAAGCTATTGCATCGCACAAAGAAAACCTCCAGTAATCGCAAGCAATGAGATAGAACACGTAGAAAAGCAAGTGTCACTAATCACCAAGCAAACTGCTAGGGACCATTCTAAAATGAGCCTCCCGGAGCCACCGCATTGCGCCGCAAACGTTTCAGACAATGAACTGCAGTGTTACCATGGAGTACTGGGGGAGATAAATTGTCATTAATCATAGAACGGACCACCTCCCAAACAGGTATTTATTTCATATTGACCTAAAGGTGGAAATAAATTATTGAAATCATCACTGTAGACCAAATCTCTTTGGAATAATTAAATGACATTAATGACAAGCGTTTTTGTGTATTCCAGCCAACCATTAAAAAGCAACATGAAAAACATAAAATATTTATTGTTGTGTTTTCAAATAGACTTTACGACACATTATGTATTTTTGAGATTAAAGATTAGTTCTAACACATGATTTAATAATGAATGCAAATTATAAATGAATATTTAACAAACCATATCACATTTTATGTCTTAACATATCCTTTGCCATTACTGTGACTGAATGAGAAATGGGTCTGTGATGTATTGTCCTGCTGCCTAGGGCCCTGGTGTTTTCACCTTGATACGGCCTTTAAAATAAATTAATTTGTTAACACTTAAGAACTCTGTGTGAGATTTGACATAAAGCATTTATAAGTCTGTCTATGATTGAACGTGCCATACACTGATCAGATAATATTTATTAAAAAAAAAAATGAGTATTTAGCCAATTGTTCCATGAAAAAAGATTTGGAAATGTTTATTTCCAAATTTAGTTTAGGATTAAGTGGTACTAATGGTACCATAAAGATGTTATATAGTGTTAATATAACCTGAGTATTAAAAACATAATGAATTTGCTCTTTATGAACCATTAAGTTTTACCTCAACCCTAGAATAAACTTCCCATCATTACAGACCTATTAATAACATTTCTGGTTTTCCTCCTCTTTATCCTTATTTACTTCTTTGCTTTCCTCTACATGATCACAGAATTGCATTTTTTATATTTGTAGGATGAATTAAAATATATTTTAAAAAGCAATATTTTATTTTATTCTGGACAATATTTTGTAGTATTTTGTTTGCTTAAGTGACAATGCAGACCACTACCACAGAAACACAGAGAATATTTTTGTTTGCTTTTCATTATTAGATTTTTTCATGCTATACCTATCCCTATTAAATTTATTTTGATGTTGCAGATAAGAAAAAAATTATTTTTTTTTCATTTTAAATGGCTAAATTCAGACTTCCTGTTAAGACAATACACTATATGCAACTTAAACCAAAGTATGGACATTATATCAGATGGAAGTTTCACTAAATTCTCTAGCAAGTTTTCGTGACTGCAATAGTAAATCTTCTGTCTGCCAGTGCTCAGCTGAGCTGACCACATAGATCACTGTCCTAATTTAATCAGTTAGGAATCAGACTTAATTACAGTAAGTTATAACAAGAACTTGGCTATTAGTGTTTCATATTTACATAAAAGTCTAAATATTTAAGGATTAATAAAAAAGAAGATGAAAATTCTGATAAGAATTTTGTTCTAGCAGCCCTTTAAATTCAATGTTTCCACACCACTTACAACCTGGAGAAGATAGCATCAGTTATTTAAGGAAAAAAAAAAAAGGAATAAAAAATTAAGAATAAAACACGAAGTAGGGTCCAGGAAGGAAGAGATTCAGAAGGACACTATGACTAAGGGACAGTAAGAAAAAAAAAATTATTACCCTTTGGTGAGGAAGAAATTTAAGAAAATAAGAATTAATTTGTTCACTGGCAAGAGAATTCTTACAATAGCAATCCTTACTCTCTTCTCCTGGCATCTGCCTTGCCTGTCTGGAGTGCACTATCACAAAGAGGTTCGGGTATTCTTTTTTTTCTGTTTTTCTTTTTAATATACTTTCTCATATTTCCCAGGCCTACCCACCTTTTCTTCTCATCTTCCTGCAATCATCTCTCCCTATTCTGGCATTATTTTCTTCACATCTCAGTCTCCAGTGCTACCTTTCTCATCGATGTTCTCTTGTGTTCAAGCTATTTCTTGCAAGGTAGCTACTTGCTAGTGCGCTGCTTATAAGCATAAGTTATGCTACCTTTCAAGACTTATCTCATGATCAATTTGGGGATCACTCCTATTTAGGCTCCCTCTCAATCCAGAATTTTTTTTCATCTGCTGCTTTCTGTATGTTGAGGAAAGTGCTGCCATCACCAATTCTCCTTCTCTTCACACCTCTTGGAAGAGCTCTAAGAGTATCCACTACTTCATCCCGGACTGAAAATACAATTGCTGCTTGATAGATTTGGAGAGATTTTATTTTAAATCATTAAAGTCTTTCAAGATTGCCAAATAATTCAGTTCAGAGTTGACAATTATTGGCACGAGAAGGCAAAAGCAAGCAGATCCTGGTAGGATTGAGTACTAGCTGTACACTGGGCTGCTATGTTTCCGTCGCTGCTTACACCAAGTTTTGTGATTATGCACTGACTGATGCCAAGCTAACCATAGTACAATAAGGATAAAAGAAAAGGTGAGAAAGAAAACTGGGGAAGGGTTATTCTGTGTTTACTCTTGTTTTCAATTTGAAAAGCTGCCATTCTCATGACAGGCTGTAGTTCTGTGCTGATCTCTTCACAAGCAGACAAAAGCCAAAGCTAAACATTGGATAATAGAGTATTTTTACTCAATAAAACATTTCAGTTCTCCACACAGTATTATTCATGACCCAGGATGATTTTGTTCCAGACCTAAATCCAGAAGATAACAATCTTGTTTTTCTTTCTCACATCTTTTCCCTCTCATACTCCCTTCAAAAAATTTACACCAGCATCTTTTACATTTGTTGACTGAATGGTTAATACAGGGTAGGTAAATTCTTCTTTCCTTAAGCATGATGTTTTAAAAAGTCAAACAGCACATCAGGTTACAACGTGAGAACTAACAGAACTTGTGTTTAACTGTCCATGTTAGTGTTAGCATGTTATATCTAGCCTGATGCACTTTTCAAATCTGACTAAAATTACTATTTTTTAATTTTTATTTTTTTTTTCAATCATCTTAGCTTTACTCTAAGGACAAAAATCTCCTTAATTCTGAAGAGAGATTTCTGGGGGAGACACATGGATTTGCCTGTACAGCTACCTTGCCACCATCTTTTCCTCAAAATTCTCAACAAGCAACAAACCTCCATCAAATTCCCCAGTATTCACTCTGGGCCTTATTCAAAGCCCAGTAAAGCCAAGCAGAATAATTTCATAGGCTTTGATTATGTTTTACATGAGATTTAGGGGTAGCCAATGACCATGAATCAGAGAAGCAGCTTTGTCAATTCTTCTCTCTCACTTAACTCTCTGGAGCCCTCTTTGAAAGTGTACAGTAGGTACAGCCTAATGTGCTAGATAAGAAGTGTTAAAATATCTTTTAGTGTACATCACTGTACACTAAAGCCAAGATCATGAAAATCACCACCTGTGGCAACATTAAATTTGAATCAAGGTTCACACAAACTAGTATTACAATATTACGTTTGCATTCATATTACGTCCATTCTGCCACATACACCTAGTTACAAACTCTGCTTTGAAAAATCAGCAATTACATTTATGGCCCAAGAAAAGGAAAGAAGCAAAATTTAGATAGGTGAGAAAGCATTACTTAAACTGCTAAGGGAGAAAAAATGGACAGTAATCAAACAGCTGCTTCAGAAAGCAGCAATGCTTTCAGCATTACCACCTGAAAACTTAGGAGTGAAGAAAACAAAAACAATTCCTGGCCGAAGTATAGAAAAAGAAGACAACCCTCCCATAGGAGCACAGCATGATAAGTAGTCACAGGGAGAATCACTGTGATCAGTCAGAAAGGCAGGAGAGTTATTAGCTTAGCCCTGAACCTCCTACTTAATGTGGGGCCAGTGGTGATAGTTAACAGACCCTGGCTAAGGTGACAAGCTTTGGACCTGCTTGAAGAAATCCAATTGAGAAGCAGCCATGAGGAACAACAAGCTAGAAACAGATGTTCGAGCTACAAAGATGTGCACACATTTAACCTGAATATGTAGAAAAAAATATTATTTTCTATAGATAGTGATTTCATCTCCTTCTGCAGCTCAGGTACTGTCAGATCTCATTATCCACAGCTGAAGTACATCCTTTGTGTTTTGGAACAGATCTTAAATCCAAGCAGAACTGTTTGAGTGATAGCTACTGAAGGAAGAATTCAAGGTAGTGGATTGATATTCTGAAGATAATTTTAGTGTTCAAGCAAAACAAGGCTAAACTCATAGGAGTGCAAAAAAGTTAAATTTCAACACAGAGTTAAAATAATCACTAATATCCATTTAACCCAGCATAAACCATCAGGAAAGCTAGCTTTCATCCAGCTGTCAATTTATATTTAGCAACTAATGTTGATTAGACGTAATTCTATCAATAAATATCTAGACCACTGTCAAAATGGGATGGGAACAGGTTTGTCAAAAGGACCTAATTACACTCAAAAAGCAGTTGTGCCAAATACAACAAATCAAATGTCAAAGACTTCAGTTAGTCTTTTGTGCATCTCTGGGCTTCACAGCACATAACGGAGAGTACAAAAGTCCTATGGGACATTAATATCATATATACAATATATACTCTGGTGTACATTTTCCTTTGCAGTTCTATAAGTCTCATTAACATTTATGAAAGCTACATATGCACCTCAAGAGAAGAGAATGCCCCGCTATGTTGATTTTTACAAGAAATGTACTATTCTCAACACAACATATGCCTGTTCCAGATTTCAAACACATCCGATGTTAGGGACATACAACATCCCCAAGTACTTGCTGCTAAATTTGTTTACGGTTCTACATTAAAAAGTAAAATAAATGAAATATGTATAAGGGAAACTAATACCATTGACTCCAATTGCAAAGCCTATCTCTGAGTACATATGGGACAGAGATGTATCTTTACAAGCAACATTTTCTTCTATGCCTTGCTTAACTTTTAAGTTGGTATAGCTTCAGGAGATAGGAGTAAGCTAAACTACTCTTTCAACCTCTTAATTTTATGTATTGAAAAGAAGTTAAAGTTATGTGACTTCATGTTCTCCTTTGCTGCCATTTCCAAAGCAAATAACCTCTGTAATTTTCAAGATAATAACAACATAAGAGATCCCTGGCTAAAGAGCTTTTTTTCATCACTTCTAATTATGGTAGAATACGATAAATTGATCTGATACTTAACTAAAACAAAACCAAGGATGTTTTCAGTTGCCTTTCTGCATTTAAGTAATACCATAGCAGGAGAAAAAAAGGGGATTAGTACTAGAAAAAGGGGATAAAACTAAAAACTTCACTATCTAACCAAAAAGTTATCAGTTTAGAATGACATAAAAACACAATGGGGAGTTATGAAGCTTTCTTCATTCTTAATTTTTCAAGTTCTAAATTCTCAAAAATTGGGTGATAACGATAGGCATTTTTCCAAATTATAAATACTTAGAGTTGACATAAGATACAGAAATTTGTTAAATATAGATTTGTAGTATAGTGTTTCTTATGGACCCAAAGCAATCTTTTTTTTTAAAAAAAAAAAAAAAAAAAGAAAACAAACATGCCTCCAACTTATTTTAGGTAACAAAAATTTGGGGAAGGTACAGAGGAAAAGTTTAATAATGTAGCTTTCACTTCAGAAGAACTCAGTGGCCAAAAGGCCAGAAAGCTACCTCACTTTTAATAAATACTTAAATATTTAATTTCATCCACTTCAAGAAACTACAGGCTTCTCCCAGCTGAACAAGAGTACAAATTCCCTAAAATATAATTTTTAAAAAAATCTTTTTTATGTTAAAACCTGTACTGAAAAAGATATTTTCTCCACTTGCCTGTAGTACACAATTCAATTTATTCTCTTTTTTCATTTCTGCCATTGTTCCTTTGAAAATATTATCTTTATGAGCACAGATTTTGTTCAAGCAATTGTCCATTTTATACATGCAAATAACTACAAGATCCCAAGCTTCAAGAAACAAAACATGTTCTAAAGCAGAATGTAAAAAAATTGAACTGGTCTTTTATATCTAAGTACACTGCAAAAGTAAAACCAAATCTGCAAAAATGTGTGTGCTGTTGTTTAGAATTAAGTATAATTTTCATTACCTCTGTGTAATATTACCTTATATTTCAAGTATTGGGAAGTATTGCATGCTAGAACGGCTAAAATAAAGCTGGTATCTAGCAGCAAGATGCCAAATACTGAGCTTTTTTGAATGGCCAACAGTTAAAACAAGAGCATGGTAAAGAATAGATGTGCCTGTAGGTAATCTATATAAATGTTGGGGCTTCACCATAGAAGCAGACTGTCTGTTTTATACTATGAATTGCAGGGTTCTATCCTACGTTTCAATACTGAATACGAAGCAGATGTTCTAAAATATTTAAAATAAAATATTCAGCATAAGTAAAAGCATATCTATCGCAATCCTCAACAAAAATGTGCTACGAGGACCTCTAAGAGCAAGAAAACTACTGCTTAGGAAGAAACACCAGAAACTAACATTTTCCAATTGAAATCAAATTTTCCTTTAGTAGCATAATATGCAAAAGTGTAACAATAGATAACTGCCATTCATATGGTACTTCATATAAAATTCTTCACACTCGTGAAAATGGGAAACTGTTGTTATATCTTATACTTGAAGAAGCTGAAAGACAATGCATTCAGGCAAGAAATGTCCAAGTGTCTACTTTGAATGGTGCTATCCCAGAGGATCAGGCATACGGATAAATAAAATCAAGACATACTAGTTTCTGCAATCATAATTATGCAAGGGAATGATATGGCTAACACACCATCATTTTAGGCTGCCTTTTCACCTCAAATGTCAGTTCATAATTGGGTCAAATAGATGCACTTTTTGGCACCCCACAGGCAAGTCTTAACATTCACACATCTGAATCACACCAAGATGTCTAATTGTTCTGCAGCCTACTTTCTGTGAAATGCAGTGATGTTTTTTACATTGTGTTTCAACACTTTGTGTTACTAGTGCTAGTAATACAACCAACTCTTCTAGTAATGAAAAGTCTCTCAACTCCAACCTAGACAACAGTTCAACAAAGATTTAACGGAAACCTTTTCCCTCAGTGTGGAAACCATAGCTGTTCCTTGTTTTGAAATTGGATTTTAAAAAAAATTAAAATCTGATGCCTGTCTCTATAGATCCCTCATAGGTGAGACAAGGAGGAAGATTAATGGCACGTAACATATGAAACATAACATGCTCTGAATATACAGGGACTCTTTGGAGCAAGGATTAACTTTCTGGTTTTTTCGATGATGTGTCATGACAGGACATCTTAATCACTGTTTCAATAACAATCAAAACCATTATCTTATCACACCATACCTCTAAGGGCCTTTTTGCCTATGAATATAATCTTATTTCCGGGTTTGTTTTTTGCAGGCCCTCCATGCTAGAGAGAAGGGACATAAAGATCAACATGAAACTCATGAAATGAAAATTTTCACAGAAAACCATATATAAAGATCCAGTGAATTCAATTTCCCTCTCCATAACATACCCAAGTTAGATTCCACTGTTTCAAAACACATAAAGCAAGAAGTTTACTAATTACATGTGTTGAGTCTTTCCCTATTTAAGCATACATTTCTGTAGTGCATATGACAACACAATCAATTTAATATAGTTAAGGAAATCAGTTAAGTATTTTCGGACCTGTCCTGTGGCCAATTGCTAGTGCAAGTATCAACAGTTTGAAGAATGCCTAGAGCATTCCTTTCAGCTAAAGTGGATTCTATTTAGAATATGACTGTGCATCATTCCCTCTGAATTTGCTAGTCACAAGTCCTATACAATATTATGACTGTGAAATTCTTCAACCATTAATTGGCTTAGGTAAATCTGAGTACATTGGAAACTGCTATAAATATGGATGATACTTTTCCAGGTTTACTCCATTGAACTCCAGGTTTGAGGATAAAGAAGATGGTGTCTGAACAGTATTTTGTGCAACTGCCTTTAAAATAATTGTGGTTATGTTAAATTAAAAACATATGAGGGAATCTTCAAATCACTTTGCTCCAATGGAAGCCTAGCTGCTTCCATAGTGCAGGTGGAAGTCTGCAAGTATGATGAACAATTATCCAAAGAATATTATCTAAAGCTATGAAGGTTTTGTCTGCCCCCAGATTAAGATATGCATTTGTATGAATTTTAACACTTCTAAACTGCCATGCAAGCATTGTTATAAGCTCAAAGTGGCCAAGTATTATGCCCATTAACAGGTACAAAAAATAAAGGCAAACCACCATACCTCCACAAAAGGGCCTAAAAATTGTTTGGGACCACCGAAGTACTAATCAGCATGTAGACCTGGTTTTCATGTGTGCCAGTGACTGGGTTTCCACAACTATTAGATAACTTGCAAGTTGCTTTCACGAAGTTTCTTCTGTAACTGAAAGTGTCAAGATTATAACAGACATTTCAGTATCTGTCAGATTGTACTGCTGTGTTCTTTCTGTTTCTATATATTACACTAGACTTGGATTGAAATCCTAAATGCCTCTGGCAGGATCTAAATGATATACTTTCATGAAAGATACCAAAGGTGAGTTATGCAATACTTTATTTGTTTGTGAGGCAAATACAAGTGACACAGCACATAAAAGATACCAGAATCCTCCTTAATGCAGCAGGCAAAGTTCTAAAATTCAGTGTAGGGGAAAGTGAAGGGTAAAAACTATTTTTTTTCCCCCCTTAATTGGGAGGAGAGGGTATTAAAAATAGAAATCAGAAGAGAACCACTTTCATTGTAAAGGTAAAGGCTAAAACACCCTCAAAGACTGAGTGCCATTCCACTTCACCACGATGAGCTATACTTAGTGGCTTATATACAAATTAATCTTATTTGGCACTGAGAAAAAATGTCACAGCAGAGGGTGAAAACAACTCACAAAGACCTCAATACATAGGTACAATGCCATTATCTCTGCTGCCTCTTAACACAAATAACTGAAGTCAATTTATAAGGAAACAAGGAGAAAAAAAAAATATAAGCTCCAAACATCCTTGGTTTTGTGTGCTTTGGTCAGATACTACTGTCATTTTTTGTGCAGTCAGGCTAAGATGCCTTTGTTTTCAACTCCGCTCAAAACATATTTTCCTGATCCAATCCTGTTTATTAAACTGTGTGAATATTTTTGGCCCTAAAAGGTATCCTAGCAACATTAACCACTCAAACATTAATTCTTAAGAGATAGTATGTCAGTTTACTGATGCAGATTCCTTTTTACCACCAAGTAACCACACTAAAAATTCTCGTAAAATATTAGCAAGGGTATCACGCACAGAACCTTCTTCCCACAAATAAGTCATAGTCCAAGATCAAGGCAGCACAGTATCTTTGTAAGTGCATAAAATTAAACCTTAATACCTTCCTTTTACATCAGACAAGGTGTATGAGTCTATTCAAGCAAACAAAAGCTATCCAGATGATCCCCCAATAAGAGCCTTTTTTATAACTTGATGATCTGTTGCTTTGACATCTTTGGTCATTTGTTTCATGGAGTATTGTATTAAACAGAAACAACAGAAATAAATTTTAAAATAAAATATTTTATATCTAGATTTGAAATGCAGATGCATATCTCTTGCGAATGATTGGAGTGTTTAAAATACAAAGTTGATTGACACATGCTTTCACTTAATGACGGTAATTACAAAGAATAACAACTCCAAACCACATCTGTTCATTGTAACAATCTTGTTGTGCTATGCAGATTACATTGAGAGCTGTCAGAAATGCCAATTTTACCACAAATCATGCATAAGCACATTTGTAAGACAAGAAACAGATTAATAAGCATCAACACTTTTCTGTAAACACTTGTTGAAGAGAATAAAAGCTGTTAGCACTGAAGGAAATGATACAACAGTGGATGCTTTCTCTATCAAGCTTGAAATAAGAAATCACAGGAAGGACAAAAGTGCAGGCTGCATCCCCAAAGAGCAAATTCCCCCGTAGAAGATGAAGATTTGGAAAACTCAACCACCGCACTTCATGTGAGCAATATTTAATCACACTTACTCTTTCCTTTTAATCAGTTCTGACTTAAAATCTTCATTTTACACAGCACTAGGTAATATACAAACAGGACCTTTTCTAATTGTACTGAATTAAAACATCTAAAATACTGTACAAAAAAAGAAAGCTTAATTCTGAGTAGGCACAGCTACAAGTTTAGAGGCATTACTTATCAACTGCTTTAATATTATTTTAATGTTCTGAAGAAAATTAGTGCTTTCAGGATGGCTTTTTTTTTAATTGCATATCATTCAAATGAAAATTGAGCCTATAATCACTAAATGAGAAAACTGAAATAACCAAGTCATAAATACTATGAACTTTTTACCATATCAGAATTGTAGGTGCCTCTATTTAAAACTGTTTAAGATTCAGGGTCATGTTTTTTCTATAGCAAAAGCGCATAGAATTACAGGCAGGCATTCATATGATTTCAGACAAGTCATTAATGTAACATTACTTTGTTTGCTTTTGTATGACAGAAGACATTACAAGTTATAGCTGACAAGCAATGTAATTGTAGACTAAATAAATAGCATAATTTTAAACCAAAAAAAGTTCTTTGATATGCTCCTCACAGTAACATACATTTTTAAATGGAAAGAAAAAAGATTTTTTTTTTTTTTTTTTTTTAATCTTTGAGAAGCAGTTTTCCACAAATGTGACTCTTAAGTAATCAGCGCAGGAACTGTTCATGTGCACATAATGCAAACTTAACAAATCTTCTTTTTGGTCATAAGTATTTATTTTCCCAAATTGTCTAAACTTACTCTTGTTCACAGACTGCCACAATAGATAAACTGTATATTCTAAGTGGGTCAGTTAGGCATCCTGCAGATTTAGGCAGAGATGAGACCTTCTGTTTGCACCATTTGCTTTGAAGCTGAACTTTAATTCACCTGATTTTGCTTAAATTATTATTTTTTATATGTATATATATGGATAATGGTGATACAGCTGCCGCAGCCATTTAAATCACACAGATCAGCCAACAATTACTTACATCACACCCAAAGATTTCTTAAAAAGGCTATTTACCACCTAAGTATTATAATCGACAAAATGTCAGAAGTAGTATGATTATGTTCATGCTCTAGGTTTATCCAGTTTACAATAAAACAAACAAAATATTTTTTGTAACTAATAGAAGAGATCTTTCAGAACATTAAGTCTCATATCCTGCAAGCCATTTCAGTATAGGCAATCCTCAAAGCTATGAAGTTACATACAGAGTTTGGATCCAGCCCTTGTTTTGTGTAAAATTCACATACCTTTACTTTTCTGTTAAAGCTGCATGATTGCTATGCTGCTAGCTAGCTTACTATGTGATCATGCTGGAAGTCACAGTTCCCAATAAGGAAACCAGTGAAGTATTTTCAAAACATATTCAGAACTTCTAAAACTTGCCTTTGTAAGCGTCTATAAAAATCTACTGATCATTGCATCAAAAACAGTAGCGACCAGGATTTTAAACGCATAGTGGCATTGTTTCTATCAAGCCATTAGCAATAAAATTAGCAATCAGCAATTATTTATGGCAACTGTCAAGCAGAAACAGTACTACCACTTAGTCAGGAGGTTTGCAAACCAAGTCACTGCGCAGGCCAGGGTTGAAAGTCCTTGACTAAGGCGCACACCTGCCCATCAGAACCATTGTTTAACCCTCTCTTCAGGGTACAGCACGGCATGCTTCCTACTGCAGCAGGAAAGGATTCTCTAATGTACTGTTCTTCATCACAACAAATATGTAAGCCTGAACAAATTTTCTCAGAAACAGCTGCTTCTATGGCATCTTGGCATTTGAGTAAATGATTTGCAGAAATTCCACAGGGAAGGAGGTACTTTAAAGGCTGCCAGGGACTGTGATAGAGCTAGAAGAAGAGTGAAGAGGCACAGCTGTGACAGCTGAAAGCAGGATAAGCTGCCACTGATCTGTTTCTATGCTTATCACAACATCCATTAATCAATTCCAATCACAGCAGGCCCACCAACTAAACTATACTCCACCTCTCAAAAACTGACTATTCAGCCTTGTAATCCTCCTGAAAAACTGTTCATCTAGTAAAATGTCAGAGGGACACTGTGTTATTTACTTTCTTTAAAAAACCAAAACCCTCAACTACTATATTTGTGCTTTTAAAAAATAATAATCAAGTAACAGCTAAAACATCCACAGGCCTTTCTTCCTCGAATTGTTCAATATTTTGCTTACTTGATTTTGAGCGCAATTTTAAATGAAAAGAAAGCATTTCCCTTCTGCTTTCTCTAGGTTGTGCTGTAGATGTTAGTTTTAGGGAACTTAAGGTCAACAGTAAACCAACAGGTTTGCATCTTCAAGACAACCTCAAATATGAATAGGTTTTGCCCTGTCATTTAAAGAGAGTCCCTTTAAATATAGTCCTCATAATGTGAAATAATTAAAACTAGAATTACATTTAAAATGACAAATACACAGAATGCACCGAATTGCACTACCTGAACGATAATTAGATATGTTCTAGTTGATGGTAGATTCCCTATTATTTTTAAAATTTGCTTTAGTGAGTGAACTTCCCATTGACATTAAAGCTACCATGAATTTGAGTTTTATTCTGAGCTGAAGGGACACCGCTCACCACTATTTGTACACATCACCAGCTCATCTGGTTGTGCGAATTCTGTAAATTTTGAAGGTGTAATTTGTTCAGTACATAAGCTGCAGTAATATTTGTTCACTAGAACAACTGAGTAGGCAGTTCGATAATTTGTTTGCTTGCTTGTTATTTTTTCAGTGATTAATGCATTTTACAATTACTGCTTTTGTTGACACCACATCTGTTCATACAAAAACAAAGTTGCAATTTCAGATAACATAACATCAATGAATTAAAAGCAGAACAAAGAAAAATATTTCTACCCATTGCAAGTTTCACAAGATGTTGAAAGATAACATAGGAATGCTTTTTCATAGATTTTTAGAAGGCAAATATGACCAAGTGGGATCTCTTGGAACAAGGAGTGGAGATATCTGAATTTCTGGCCCCCAGTGCTCTCCGTTACATAGAATTCAGTCCGGTGTTGACAGGCCGGAAGCTTTAAGCTTGACTAGGCATCAAAGAAACACTTAATCAGAAGCCTGGCTACTTAAAGCTACCACTTGGAAGGATTAAGTGCCCTTTGCCTATCTCTGCAACGTCAGTTTAAAGCTTGGAAAGAGGTTTTCAGAATAACCAAATAGATTTAGAAGCTGGAGTCCCTTTACTATCTAGTGGTATCTGTGCACTCAAAGAACATAGCAGGTTTTGGAAAATCTCCCAGTGTAATACATCACTTCAACAGCTTCCTTATTTATGCATCTGTCATGTCATTGAAGAATTGTTTTCAACCTTTTTATAGAAAGTTGTGTATTTTAATAATGGTATAGGTTTACAAGAGCTAAATGCCTGTTGTGACATTTGTGAAATTTTACTAATTACCAGAGAATGGCATGAGTATTTTCCAAAGACAGCATTACAAACGCATGCAATTTATAGGGCTTTAAAATGTGCATATTTGCTGAGAGTTGCTATTATTTATTCAGCATCAACAGTTTTTTGTTGATACACAAGCAAAAGAATGAGCCAGGCATAATTACTATAGAACAGCCCAGAACTTCAACCAGCAAAATTCACACTACTCATTCAAGGGAGCAGCAGCCCACAATGACCACTGAAAGTAATTTGCTTAACTTTTGAATTCTTCCTTTATTTAATAGGATGGTGTCAGTTATCAAATTGTCAAGAGGGGTCTTTCATACTAATACCTTCTATTATCAGGATACAATTCTGAGAGTTCTCATATGCTGTTCATACAATACATGTTATCATGTAGTATCACATAACCTACTTTTATGCTTGTTATTAAAGTTCTTTTGACAAATAGATGACTATGCTATGTGCTATTGGCATTATATTGGTGTATATATTCATCCATATGTTGGCATTGCAGAATGGACATGGTAAGCCTGCTGCAGAAATTCTGAATTTAGAATCAAATTGTGTAAGGGATATGGTATTTTTTTTTTTTTTAATTTGTAAATACTTTTCTAACCCTACGAGAAAACCTGCTAAGTACGACACAACTGCCATTCATTTTAACATGCAGTATCTTCCTACCTTTTGTCACTTTCATTGTACTGGAGATGCAAGGATTTATTAATTTTTTTCCCTTCCTTGACCTCCCTTCAAAACAGATACAACTCACTCTTCTTCTAGATAGCATTTCTAGGAACAATAGCATAATGTAAAAAAAAAACAAAAAACCTACCTGTATAATATAAAAGAATTTTGATTCTAGCAGACAAAGCACCGGCTAAGAAACAGACAGCAACAAATCAGAAGTCTGCATCTCATGAAGATGGAATATACTAGTGTGCTCTGAATATTGTAACATTTAACAGTATAGAAATAATAGAAAACAGATCAGATATGCACACACATAAGAATGTGCTTACTCTTAATTTAGAAAGAAACATACCAGAACGGAAACCCATTACATACCACATTTAGAAGAATCTAACAGGAATCTAGTAACTCAGCCATAAACCAGTATCCTACATGAATCCGGCTTTTATTGACCTCTTTTGATCATAAAAAGAGCATTGATTGATAAGCTGTCAAAAGAAACGAATATGGCTCCCAATTCATGCAAACAAATAATCAAATGTTACAGTCAGAAAAAGTGACTGTAAATAATCTTATTCAACACAAAAGCCAACTTTGTGCATTCAGTTATATTAAAAAATTCTATACTAACAGAATTTTTTACTAGTACATCTTATTGTGACTATACAGCCCAGACAGAAACAGGAAAAGGAGCTGGTGCACTGAACTGCCTACTAAATTATTAAGTTTCTCTTGAAAATGCCTGGCAGATGATTCCTTTCTCACAAAGGACCTTGGAAACGAAGACATTTCACGACAGGAGAATTTCTGTTAAACAGTAATCACCCTAACACTGTAGCTCTAAGAAGTATCATCATCCCCCTAAATACACGGCTTCCACATTCTAACATCTAGACAACACAGAGAAGTATTTGGGAGTCACATTATGCCTTTAGCCTCAAAGAAACTTCCCAGTTTTATTTAACTTAAAGGTACCAGACACAAGAATATATTTTTAGGTTTAACTGTTTGTATGCAATGTTCAATGATTCCAAAATACTGTGATGATTTTCAATACTGTTTACAAAACAGGTTTTTAAGTACCATGAACAACAAATTCTCTCAAGGATTTCTTCTTCCATAAGTCGAATGTGGTTTGTTTGGTTTGGTTTTGTTGTGTTTTTTTTTTCTCTGAAAGCTTCAATTATCCTAGAAACCAGGAGAAAAGCTAACTATTCTGCTTTTCACCTCTGTGCAGTTGTAAGGAACAGGTCACTGATGTCTTTACTTCTCTGTGCAGAGAATGCTGGTAAATGCCCTCTCAGGACACAGCATTGCTTGGTTAAAGCACATCTCACAGAACAATCTTTATTCTCTGGACATCATAGCCTACCTATACAGTGTTGCTAGTGCAATGTGTCGTAAGTGTGTTTTATGTATTGTATATCTTACTGAAGTCTCATCTTTTCTAGACCACACTGTAGACTAATAGCACAGAAGTCTAGTTTCAAGCACAGTGAAACAGAGCCGTTAAACTGACAGATGAAAAAGCAGGTTCCACTGGGGTTCTAGGTACTGTAGTAACAGCCACACATGATCATCTAACATCAATATTAAAAAGCACAGGCAAGCAAAGCTGCAGGGCTCACCTACATGCAGTGCTCCTGTGTTCAAGTAATAAAATCTACTTCACCTAGTGCTGTATACAAAGATGCTGTCTACCGCTGGTTTGTTAAAGTTCCTTCACAGTGTTACAACTGCATCCATTAAAAGTGTGCACCAAGTTAAATTCTTAAAACTTATACATGGGACATTCTGTAAAGGCTAAAAAACAACAACAACAAAAAAAAAAACCCACAAAAACAAAATCACCTCAGTTTAGCAGATTCTCATAAAGTTAAGAATCTATTTCTTCAATAAAAGCTACTCATAAAGATCTGATTAGACCACTGATTTGCTTTGCAATTGAGACATAGGAACCCTCTGATTTATTTGAATACTTTCTTCCCCCATCTGTTGAATGAGAAATAGTTTCTCACCTTTGCAAAGCACTTTGAGATCTACTAGGTGAGAAGCACAGCAGATTTTCAGGCAATTCCAGCCACAGCAGAACAGGAGATAATTTTATGATGACTCAATAGCATCAGAAGTTGGACAGGTCAAGCCACAGCTATAACAATCCAAGTACATTAGTAGCCTGCAAAGAGAAATCCTCTCTTTAAATTGTATCTATCAAGAAATATACCTACTTCTGGCTTTCTAAAAACAAGCAAAAGAAAAAAAAAAACAACTGCCAACTTTAAGTGCAAGACTTGATATATACATCAGCAGATACATCTAATGCTGATCTTGGGCATCTGTCTGCAAAATGCGTACTATTTAATATTGCTCATTAGTTGCAGGGGGAGGGGAGGGAAATTTATAATGGGGGCGGTTTTGTCTGGTTGGGGTTTTTTTTTGTGGTGTGGGCTTTTTTGTCGGTTTGTTTTTAAGAGATGAGACTGCTTTACTACTGTTGCTTTCCTTTCACACCTACTCATAGGTTTTGTTAACCCCTTTATTCTGTTGCAATGCCACGAAAACACAGACAAAACAGTTCTGGAAGAATCCCTTGCTATCAAAACAGTTAATAAAATAGTTTCTAAACCTGTGGTCTGAGTTTTTGCAAGCACAATAATGGACAAGTTGGATTGCTTCATGCCCATTTTAATGCTTTTATTAGAGAGGTAGTATTGTGGGAAAACACAGATTGCTCGTTAAACAAGGAACTTCTCCTTCCAAAAAAATTATACATACATATACATTCCCCCTTCCTTCATCCTCTGATTTACTACCTCACTTTCATAAGAAGCATAGCCAAGGCTGGAGAAAGACAAGTGCAGTTTATCTCAGATCTTCTCAGACATTTGGATACAGGTTAAAATTATGATGCAGGGCTTGCTAACAAATACCAGGGATTATTTTAAACAGGGAACAAAAAAAGTTACTAAATAAATAATTCTTTAGTATTGAAGTTCTCTGAAGACATTAGCAGATTTTCCTAATACTACTTCTCTCTTATTCAGTGTAAACATAAACCTTAATAAACCTCAGTTTCACCATTAGAGCACATCTACAACTTCTATTTACAAAGATGACCTTAGTTAAACCGCAAAGATAGTAACTATTTCTTACCTACCAGTTATGATAGGAAATATCGGAATTTCTGAATTCCATTCTGAATTTCACCCTCAACCCACTATATGACTTGTGGGAGAGACAAGGAGGAATAAGGAGCCATCCAAGCTCCTGTGCAGTAAACATTAGTTTACTTGTAAGCATTTTGATAATTAGAAGTGGCTGAAGAATGAATTTGAAGTCAAAACAGGCATAAGATTTGCTTCACTAGGCCATCATTTCTCCTAGCTTTAGAGTTTATTAACTCTGAGGCAATAAAATTGTTTGGTTTTTTTCTGTGCTATTCATGTAATCACAGCAGAAGTTATTAATTGAGATTGTTCATAGAGTTAGGTCCACTATTTTAGAAATGTATTTGTGATATTGATAATAAACAGTTATTGAACTATATTTTGCACAAACAATATTACATGCTGTTTTATTGACAGCAACTTTAACACACTGATAATGCTAAACTAACGTGAAAAATAAGTCTAGGATAGTACGTATTATTGCATATAAAAACAGCTATCATCATCTTTATAGCTGTCATATAATTACTTAAGGGAATATATAACAGAAAAATTACCCTATAAACTACACAACCTCCCAAACAGATTTTTCTATAGGAACTAATTTTTTACCACTGTGGTGTAAATGTTAACTTTCAGGCGGCGATGAGATTCCTTCCGCGGCTGGGTAGGAGATGATGCCTAAAGAGCTCTTAACAGGTACACACTTCCATCTAGTGGCTGCAACAGGAATACTACGAACTGCTGAAGGAAATTGCGACGTGGAATACGAACAGCTCATACAATCTTCTGGTAAACAGTCCTCTAATAAGTGGCTTAATATTTGACCAAGATTTTCCACCATCTTACCAGAGAGGAAAGGAAAAAAAAAAAAAAAGAAAAATATCAATACATCAAATATCCATCTTGAAACTACTCTTTTCAGGTAACATATGGTATAGCCAGCAGAATTATTCTAAAATAAAAGGAAAAATCCAGAACTATAGAAGTCCAGAAATTTTTGTTACCATACATCTTTTTCTGAGTATGCTGTTCAGGGACTGTGCTGGCAAGTGGCAGAATTATAACAGCTAAGAGAATCATGAAAGAAATTAACGGGTAGCAAATGGGTTTGGATAGAGAATTACAGCATCAGACCTGGCAGTGGGAGGTTTCTATTTCATTTTACAATGGGAAGTATCCCAGCTATCTCCTGAAATAGTCATGAGACATGGCAGCACACCAACACAGGAGAATACCATCAAGGACTTTTGCTGCTGGAGTATTTTAGGGATCCACAATCTAACAAAAGCTATGCCTAAAACATTCTACATGGATCCCCCAGACCTCTTGAAGCTAGAGCCAATCACCTGCGGTCTCTCTGGGGCAATCCTAGAAGTCAATGACCCTCTAATGGTAGCAGCAGTAGAGAGAACAGCATGGGTTCAGTCCGGCAGCACTAGCCACAGCTGTCTAAAGTAACATAATGTATCTTGCAGACACACTAAATATTTTTGCAAACAGGAAATAAGTGATCAGATGCCCTCATTGCATTAGTCCATTGTTTATCACTCTTTTGCTCTGTACAACAAATCTCACAGTGCTACCTAATAGTACTCTGTGAGCACTTACACTTAACAGTCTGGATTCCCCTTCCCCCCTCCCTGATAACCAGGAAAATTAGAACAACTAATACACTGTTGCACAGTAGGATGAGCAGTACAAAGGAACACCGTTGCATACTTCTTTGCATTGTGTTACTTCCTCAGGGTCGGATAAGCGTAGTATAAATAGCTCATATTTACTATACAAACACTTCAGAACTTGAATGATTGTCTTGTAGGAAGAACCAAATTTATGAGATGAAACTTGCATTTTACTTGTCATGATCAAACAAGGACTGAAGACCAGCTAAGTTAAAATGAGAAAAGCTTATGTCAGTGTTAGTGTCATTAATCAAACATTCAAACAAATGCTTTTAAGAATATAGTTTGGTATTTTAGGGGTAAGAAACAAGGAAATTCTTTCAGTTCTGCAAGGGGAGAGGCAAAACAGAACAAACTACGTCCTATTTATCAACTTTGCTATCTACCATTGAAGAAGACTCAAGTTCAAAAAACAGCATTTGTTTTATTCCATGCTCACTCTTCTGACTTTGTCAAGTCCCTTATGGTCAAGCATTGTTTTAGAACATTTAGAACACCTATACTCTCTGTATGCCCCTGTCTACAAATAAACTTGAAGGAATGCACTATGACAAGAGCTATTGCAGTAGCACATAGTCTTAGCAGAGTATCAGACTTCCATTGCAGAGCTTACTAAACAAGAGTGTTCCAGTACAGGCAGTTTATAGTCTAAATGGGGCACAAGAGGTTCCCAGAGCTAGGGATGAGGAGGAAACATGCAAATAAAATAAGACAGAATAGACTTGAATAGAAAATTGGAAAAGTGCATTGGAAAATGCATGTGTTCAAAATAAAAAATTTAAAATATTCTCTAAAAACTCAATACCAAGGCCTGAACAAATCTTTAGAAGGCAGCCAAACTCACCACAGCAAAGATGTACAAAACATCAGACATTCTGTTTCTTTCACAGGAGCTCAAAGTTGAAAAAATTATTCTTCAGCTTTTGGGGAATAAGTTTTATTTTGGATCTATGGCTGGTTCTTTCACCACTACTATTTTGAAAATGTGCCTCTATGCTTACATACATACATGCATATCCAACTAGCTACATATATGTCTTTCTGTTGGAGTACAGGATTGCGTACAACTATGTTAGTCTGTAACACAGCTTCTCTTTCAATCTCTCCATCAATACCACCGTTTGCACACTAGGAAGAGAGGAAGAAATGCCCTAGTAGGATGTTATTTTGTACCACAACTAATTAACACACACACCATCTTAGCACAATTCAACAAGAAAGAGTTTTTACCAGTATGTAATACAACTGGTTTGGTAGGCTGTGATACCAAAACCAGCACTGTACCAGTTAAAATGCACTTAAGCTTGTAGTTCGACATTTATTTAAATCACTACAAATAACATTTGAACAAATCCTCGGACTTTTAAATATAAATAAAGCAAATATAAATATTTTAAATACAAATAAAGCAAAGACAATAGCATATACCAACGTAAGTGAAATATTTGTTATTAGGTTACTGGAGTTGTGCAAAGATTAAAGTAATGCTTGCAATAGGCTTAAGGAATCCGCAAGAAAGACACCAAGTATAGTTCAAATCCACAGGAATACGTGGAGGGTGACTTGTTTAATTTCTTTGTTTGGGTTTTTTTAATTACAGATGACCACATGAGTTTTTTCTAATACTTTCCTTCCTTTCCCTCAACTATTCATACATCTTTCTGATTACAATTTACTTTAACTCAAATTAAAAGATAAGTGAAATTATTATTATTTTTAATGTTGTCTGTGGTGCTTGCTGTTGATGAAATGTTAGCTCAGGAGATCTCTTTTTCCATTTTCTTCTGTTTTCACCGCAACAATCAAATTATATAAACATTGATTAGATAATATACACCATCACCTATTCTAGTTACCAATATCATGAACATAAACATAGTGAGAAAATAAGAACAAACAACAACAAAACAAAAAAAAAGAGGGCAGGAAAAAAACTTCAAGAGGAACCAGGCCTTGTTAAGTCTACTGATTTCAACTCCTAAGAAGAGCAGAAAACAAAGAAAAGATGGCACATTTTTTTTTAATATATAAAAATGAAATACTATTAAGACTTCAAAAGAAAGCAAACAGATCTTCCTTAGGAAAAAGCTTAAACAATCTCAGATCCTAATGGAAGCTAGAAAGGGAATTCAAGTGTGCCCCTAAAATAATAATTTAAACAAAAAACAAAACAAAACAAAAAACAAAACCACCTTACCATAAAATCAGAAAAGTTGCAAAACACACAAAAGCAACAGGACTCATTACAGCACATAAAGAATGAGAAGAACTTTCCTGTCCAAAAATAATAGCTTGTATTTGCAGAGGTGAATCAGATGTAGTCTCCTCTTCTGCCTGCAGATGCCATTACTGGATCAAATTAAATCTAAACTGCAGCTTGTTTTTCTTCATCTGAAGTATTCTCACTAGTCAGCAAGCACTACAAGAGTTTACTTAACCCTGATTTTCTAACACCTGCATGTGTTCTTTAAAAAGCATAGTTAAAATGTGCTTTTTTCTAAAAGCACATTTGCATACATGTCTAAATACAGATGGGCTTGCATTGCTTGAAGGTTTCAACCAATCCAGCATTCATATTCTAGAAATACAATTCCTTCCAGACTGTGATCTTTACCTGAGATAAAGGTGTTTCTTATACCTGATTAGAGAGAAAGATGAACAGTTCAGTGCCTAATCACAGCTAGCTTGACTTCCATAGCTTTACCAATTTACACAATAAAATTCAATTTGTATATTTTTTGTGGTAGTTTACCTCATATATTAATGTTGGATGATGTTAACATGTAATTTTACTAGAGGCTGAGTTGTAAAAAGCAGTAAAGTAGCAGACCAGTACTCTCTGGAAACAGCAGATTTGAGAACCTCAGAGAAAACCTTTCAAGACCAAATCTAGTGCTCTTAGCGCTAAAGTGACTGCCATCAGCTGGTACAGTGACTAAGCTTCAGCCAAAGCCATAAAAGCCCTGTCTGTGCGAGTGTGTGGGAATTGACTCTATTGGTACCTCTGGCTGCAGATGGAGAAATAGTAACTAGAAAACATTAGCCAGAGAGTGGAAGCATAGGTGCTGATGGGTATAGCACATCAAAGTCTCAGGGGTAAGCCAACACAAGCAGCCACTTGAGAATCAGCAGCTCACAGCTGTTGCTCCAACGTCGTAGCTATGAGCAATTTAGAGGGATGGAGCACCTCTGCTATGAGGACAGGCTGAGAGAGCTGGGACTGTTCAGCCTGGAAAAGAGAAGGCTCCAGGGAGACCTGATAGCAGCCTTCCAGTATCTGAAGGGAGCCTACAGGAGAGCTGGGGAGGGACTCTTTGTCATGAAGTCTAGTGACAGGACAAGGGGTAATGGTTTTAAATTGGAAGAGGGGAGATTTAGATGAGATATTAGAAAGAAGTTCTTTACTGTGAGGGTGGTGAGGCACTGGAACAGGTTGCCCAGAGAAGCTGTGGCTGCCCCATCCCTGGAAGTGTTTAAGGCCAGGTTGGATGGGGCTTGGAGCAACCTGCTCTAGGGAGAGGTGTCCCTGCCCATGGCAGCGGCGTTGGAACTTGATGATCTTTAAAGTCCCTTCCAACTCTAATCATTCTATGATTCTATGAATTTTTATGTGTGGATGCAAGTGAAGCATTAAGGAATAAATGAATAATATACTGTGTGAACAGTTGTCTGATGGAAGTAAACTTCTTAATTCTATTAAAAAGAGATGTTTTAATAAATACTGATTGTGATTGTCATCTCAATTCACCCATCAGAGAGGTTTACAACACAAATATATACTCCTGAAAAATTAATTAACTTCTTGACATGCTAAAGTAAAAACTCACACCGTTTTGGTCTCTACTTTAACTCTAAACATACTATTCACAAGAAAATTCTTCTGTGTATTATCAGTATCTGCCAGAAGCTATCCAGACACTGACTTTCCAGTCAGATCTACAAAAATGCAAGATGGTGAAAGTATCTCAACCAAACTGCACAGCTCCTTATCTCAGCAGTATTAGAGTCTACTTCGTTTCACCACTATCCCTAGGCAGGTGATGCAGATACCGTGTTCAGCCATACCAATTTCTCCACTGACCCGGGCTTAACCCACACACCTACCTCCAACTCCTTCGAAAGATGAGTAAAATAACATACCATTCAAATCAATCTATCCCAAAAATCCACCTGCTACGATCCCAATTCCATGGCATTCATAATTTATAGACAGACTAGTCTATAGTTATAAACATACCTTACCTTATGGTATATTACACCAATAGATTACTGGAGCTTCAGCTAGACTTGTTGATGTATTAATGCAATAAGTTATGAGAGCACTAGCTCACTCTGATGATGTATAGTCATCGTATATATCATAAGAATGAAGTCCTTCAATGATGTATAACTGTAACAAGGGCACCAAGCTGAAGAAAACACTAGCAGAAGTAGGTTTTGGTAGTGTATTACTCTAAAATGTGAATATAGTACTAATAATTTGAATAAGAGAGAGATTGACTAGTTGACCAATTAGACGTGGTTAGTTAGCATGGAGAGAAGAAAAAACCTACACAACAACAAAAACACACCAAGCAGCAGGAAGTATTGGCAACATTTTCATTCATGCTGAAAAAGCTAAATCTGATATGATTAAGGGTACCCATCTGATACTCAGTTAAAACTTTATCAGAAGCCCATTTGTTTGCACAGTTTCTCTCTTCTGAGTTCCAGAAAGACTAAAAAATGAAAGTCAGTTTGAATTCGTAGTTTGTGAAGAACTTGCATTTCAGTTTGTGAAAGGAAAAAGAGAACAGAAAAGAATTTCTCATAACAACACACCGAACTACAAAAACCAAAAAAGTTTCCTAAGCACTGCTTCTCATTAAATACAAGAACAAAAGCAAACAAGATTAATCACCTAGGCAAGTGGAGCATCAGTAACACACTTGAATAATTTATGTCAAGTTCCCATTACAAACATCACAATATTTATTAACAGAAATTGGAAGGGATTGAGTATTGTGACATTAATAGGTGTAGATGAGTTCACGGGTATTCAGCCTCTAAATATACAGTTAAGAATCTTAACAAAGGAAGGAAACTCATGTAAAGAAGTCCTTTTTTGTTTTGTTTTATTTCACTTGTGAGCTACAGGAAACACTTTTTACTAATATTTCAGATTTTTACACTGCAATATTTCCAGCAAGGAAACAGTACTCTCCATGACAAAGGCAGGCCTTTAAAACAACTATATACAGAAGAAAATTGACAAGTAAAAATTGGTGATCAGTTACATGATCTAGTTTTACTCTTTACAATGCTCACACTTAGACACATGATTCAGAAGAACCAGTTATGTTTAAAACTTTCAGCCAAATACAATATAATACATTTACAGAAGTACGAATATACTAAGTTTCTCTTCACTTTTAAAGCATAAAAATTTGAACAACTTAATATACTGTGTCATCCCTTGAGCAGACTTGTGAAGGCCTTTACAGTAGGAAAGCGACTAGGCAATATCATACCTTACGTGACAAGGAAATTATTAGCTGCAATAAAAATTGTTTAATATTTTTGCACTGCAAGGTATTTCTTGATAAAGTATTAAGGTATACTGGTCTTAAGAAAAACATATGTGGGTTACTGGTTTAGCATAATTACCTTTCTTCATTTCCTCTAAATAAGAGAAGCATGAAACTGCTGACTAACAGGATCGATTATAACTATAATGTGAAAGCTTGCAAAGGAAAAGGATGATTGACTCCTTACTGTAGTCTTTCCACAGAAAATAGTTTTAAGAGCCTGACATGTTCTTTAAGATTAAAATTCTCAAGATCCTGAGCATCTTCCCTAAGAAGTGAGGATTACACCTATGTATGTCTAGCTTAGAAGCTTTGATATATAGGAAAAAACTTGGGTTGTAACTTACTAATTTCTCAGCACTGCTGCAAGTAAAATGTGCTAGGTCCAGGCCTCCTAGAACCCAGTATTAAAGAATAATAATTCAAATTTGGTAGCAACAACATTTGAACTGAAGTTAGTTCAGATTGAGTCGAACAGCACCATCATTGATACTTTAAATCCAGATTTTTCAATGAACTGCAAAGGCACTAAAAAAAGTATTCAAATAAGGTTGTAAAGTGCTTTTACCATCCCTCATAGATTTCACCCACAGAAATAAAGACAAAGTTTTTGCCTTTTTTTTTTTTTAATTGTCATTAAAAAGCAAAAACAAAAAAAACAAACAAACAAACAAACAAACAAAAAAAAAAAGCCATAAAACCTACCCACTTCAAAGCTGCAGTAGCACTACTAGATCATGGAGCAACAATGTAAAAAACGGGTACCCACATCACCTACCTTTCAAGTGTCCAAGACAGGAAGGCAGCTTTCTTGTCTAACTGTATGCAGTGTAAGTGTATGTTACAAATGCCCTTCCAGGGAATCTCCTTCCACTGTTAGAGAAGAGTCTTGTCAAAGGTTTAAGAAGAAGAGATGTGAACGTCCTACTAAGCTTTTACTATGTTTGCTAGTTATTCCCCAATAGTTTTTAGTTTCTCCATTCATATCATCTCACATAGATTTTTTTAGTTACTGCATTAAATTATTTCTTACATGCTTAGGTAATAATAGTCTTTTATTAAAATAAAAGGTACTATATTTTGAAGTCCAAGCCCCTTAAGGAATTCTACTTTTTCTTGTGAAATTTAGGGTACTTACCCTCATACAATCATATAGTTCACTTTCATACCACTTACTAACAATATTAATAACAAAATCTAGCTTTTTGTGCTATGTTGCATCCCCTTCATGTAAAGGGAAAGTGTTTCCCTGAAATTCTTGATAATGGCATTTTATACCCACTGTATCCTACTAGGTGAATGCTCAGCAGGAGATGGAGACTGGAGTCTGTGTGTGTATTTTGGAACCCCCTTCTGTTTCCAAACAAATTCAGCTTCACCTGTTTCAACCTGTCCTCCTCCAGTCTCTGTAGTTTCATTACAAAGAGCTAGAGGTTTCAATGATGGCTGTCCTTCTTCAAGAATCATAATAATGGAATCAACCAGAGAGTTCAGTTCATCCAAGTTCGTGAAAGGCATGGGTGTTTTCTGGGTAGGACTGTTTGCAGAAGTAGAAGACCAGGCAAATAAACTGAAATAGTTGTTAAAATATCCAGCTATGACACAAATCTTTTCTGCAAAGCTCTTGAGAGGGCTTGTGTTTCTGTATGACCCTATGAAAAACAAAAGAATAATCAAATGTAGCACTTTGCAAAGACAGATCAAGTAGTCCTTCCTCCCTCTTGCTTTACAGGTCTCCTGTAGTCCACAGGTTATTATCAAGACAGTTAATAACCCAGTTAAGTACCTTGTAAAATAGAAGAAACAATTTGACAGACTTCAACTAGGCACTGCTCCAGTTCCAAGTATTTCACAGCAATGTTAGTGCTTTTCTTTATTTCCTGATACAGAGATTCTCCTTCAGGTAATTGAGATTTTATTTCTTTCTGTATTAATAAAGAGCAATTTAGGAAGAACTAAATACACAACCGTACATTTACTATTACACATGCCTATTATGGATTCAGTCAAAGAAAACACAAAGTGAAAGCAATACCAAGTCACAAAATACAAGATAGTTCCAAAGAGAAATTCAGGGTCAGGGGAAAAAAAACCAAATGGAACTATAAAATATAGAAAAGGTTTGGCTCTTTCAAGATATTAAATCATCTACTTTGGCTTTTAATTCAAAATATCAATAACTATGGCCATGAACTACTGCAGCAGTTAGAACAGCATTGCACAAGCATTACTGAAATTGAGGCTTTCAACTTAAAACAGAACAAAACAGGTGGTTAGACCATTCATGATGAGCACAAAAAGAAGGTAGGTAAAATACAGGTACGTACCTTCAGAAATACTTAAAGCAAAATTAAAATCAAATAGTTTTGAGTGAAATATAATAGCCAGAAAAGTTAGCATGCCAATCACAAGAATATCACCAAGACAGGAAGGCTTATCTTGCAATCAAATATACAAAAGGTAGTTTTACCTCTTATTTTTAAATGTATACTTTAAATTTAAACCCCAGATTCAAAGCACATATTTTGCAAACATTTCTCTTACCTTTCTGCAATAAGAGATGTTATTTTCAAGGAATCTGGCTAATTCCACAATATTATCCTTTAATCGATTTTGAATCTACAAAGAAACTTTTAATTACATTGTATACTTGATTCAAGGCCAAGTAAGAAGTACATTAATATTTTTAGAAGGATAACAATGGCATACTAATGAGAAAAATACTCAAAAGCAGAAGTAATATTTTCTACAACATAATACAATGTTTCAAATAGAACATTAAAAAGTAGGAAATATTGTTAATTATACGTTCAAGGTTTTTAATAACCCCCTTAATATGAGAGGATCAAATGAGCAAATGTAAGTATTTGCTAAAGAAAGGTTGTCCTGCATTTATTGTATTGCTCTCCGTTTAAGTGGCAAAGGTAATTTTTCAGTTAATACCCTGGTGTTCTCTCCCTGACTTCATAACTAGTTCCACCAGCAACAAGCATATACAAGAACCCTGCAGATATGTAGGAACCTTCTTCAAGCGAACAACATTACGTGGAAAGCACATTGCTCAATTCCTTTTGCTAGAAACATGAAGCACTTGGAAGTTGAGGCAAGCAGAAAGAAACGTAATAGTGGAAGTGTCCAAAAATCTTTTATCTGTAGGATAACCATCTGACAACAGTGAAAACCAGAGTAGGAAGAACTTTTTGATTCCTTGATACAAGCAATTTGTCACTCCTTTCCAACTGATTTGAACCTTTTATCCCAGGTCATGTATTACAGATGTTTAAGCAGTAACAAATTCTTCAGGAATAAATGTTTTATATATCCCAACTCATTAAGGATATTTTCTTACTGGTGACAGCAAATTTCTCAACTTTGAGGAAAATGAACAAAAATAAAAGCACACAAGGCAAAAGACAGGATTTCTCAGACACAGGTAAACTGTCACCTTTGGCCTTGCATGCTATTTGTACAAAACATACTTATTCAGAGGAAAAGTGGCAGAACAAGCCTGCGTACCCCAACACTGGAAGTAAGCATGTGCACTATATATACATAGCACCTGGCTAAAGAACATTTGAATCTTTCAGAAATATTGCTAATTCAGCCAAAAATTAGGCTGTGAAAATGGCTCACACGCTAAGAAAGCGACATATTTCTCCGGGGTATTCTAGCTTGCCTACTTGAATTTTCAAACAGTCGCAGAGATGTTTTTAACTCTGGTGCTTATTCCTTATACTTTATTCTCTACTTTGCATAACTCCCTATAGCATCATCTTCCTCACAATTTGTCATCTAAGCAAAATAAGGGCACAAAATAACAGATAGTGGCTTAAAAAAAAATAAATTAAAAAATCTCCTCCGGGCAATAAAGAAAAAAAAAAAAAAGAAAGAGAAAACCCTAAATAACCCACCACTGAATTCACCATATAATGTGGTCTGTTCTGCCTTAAGTGTCAAAATACACTAGACACACCAACAAGAGTATGTTTCTTTCATGAAAGAGCAATTCCTCCCCAGAATAACTCTGGCTTCAGCATCCTGGGGAAAAAAACAAAAACCAAACGACCCCAAACTTATTCAATTTGATAAAAAGTAACTGCTAAACCGGAGAAGGGCGAAGCACCACACATCTGTTTCTTAGTAGTGGGTAGTAAGAACAGGCCTTCTTAAAATTATAAAAATAATTGAATTGAGGTCTTCTTACAAGAGAGAAAAGCTTCCCATTTATTGTAATACAAAAAGGAACTACATCAATTTAGAAAGTGACAGGAATAACTCATTAATACAATATAAATAATTTGCTATACCTTTCCTATAAAATGTAATAAAGAAATGCTCAAATTATAATACCTTCGCTGCTTATCAACCTGTAAAGTATTTGAAGGTTAGCTATGATTGACACAAAATCAAGCAGAACATTTCCGAGCTCTGCGCTATTAAATATCTGCTTTAGTCAACCAGTTTCCCTCTAAACTGTCCAGTTCACAAAGTGTTTCAGCATACCCCAAGCACTAAGCCTGTGAGAAGACTAGCTCTTCAAAAAAGAACACTGAACAATTTAAATATTTAGATAGCATGCTGTTTGGGACTAGGACTGTAAGAGCCATGTATGACAAAATGAAGTCTTCAAACTTTCTAATATTCTTCGTGACAATAACTACGAGCATAGCAATAGTGGAGGTGAATACTATCATCAATATACAATATCAATTAACTCTCAGGATCATAAAGTGCCACATAATAAATACGCCATCTTTTTACAAAACAAACTTCACAGTTGTATACAGAGTGAAAGGTCCACTTGGCTCTTCTGTGCCAGTTTTCATACTCTCCCTCTTTTCCATGGTTACACTCTGAAATTTTGCACAAGGTGCCTTTCAACGCACAGAGAAAACATTCTAAATAAAATGCACTGAAATATTCAGTCTACATATAGGTGGAAAGGTTAAACACCGTAAAAAAATTCTGCAAGACTGTAGTCAATATCCCCCCTTACCACTTATCTCAAACTTCAGTTACCACTCATAACTGTATTCCTACTATAAACTTTCCAGACAGAATAGCTGAAAAACAAGATGGTATAATGAAGTGCCTCTAAGATACAGTAGTAGCATATAAACTTACTTTCATCTCACCTCATTTTGTGGATATTGTTTCACAAGTTCTTTCTGAACCATTCTTGCTTTTTCCTGTACAGCATCAATGAGAAACTCCATCCCTGAGCCTACTCCATCATAAACAGCAAGTACAAAGTCCTTTTAAAATAAAGGTTCAAAGCAACGATTAAAGGGATTGATACGGCCTTGAATTAAAACAGATTTTCTGTAGGGGGCTAAAAATGTAATTTCATTTTGAGCGAGTTGTTCAGTGCTGGTCTATTCAGTAACATGTCATTCTTGGACCTCAGGGGCTCGTCACTTTAACTCCTTTTCCTGACTTTCTTCAGGTGCCTGAAAATTCTGTGGTATTTAACCACTTATTACTGAAACAAGTGTTGAACTTCAGTGAAATAGGTAGACTTGCACAATCTCAGTGCAGACAGAATCCTAGAAGTGTGGAGGAATGGCTGAGTGAAAAGGGGCACGACTTGATTGCAATGAGCAGCCCAGTCTTTGATGCAGATAAGAGCTTAGAGGTTGCTGTGAACTGTCCTTGAAAAGTAGAAATATGAAGAAACAGCTACATGGGAAACAAGATAAGCAGAACCACAGTTGGGAAAAGGGGAAAAAACATTGCTGTGCACAAACAAAAACTTTACACCAATTGTGTGAGCGTTCTAGGTGTTTGAACAGAGACTATAAGCCAATCATGTAGCTGTTGCTGGTGTGTGCTTCTTTTAACTGTCTATATCTTCCCACTCCGACCATTCCGACATAGAAGTACAGTAATTCTTTCTCTTTATAGATGGAAGTTACACAGATTATAAGTGCAGAGGTTTTTTAAGGAAAAAAAATTTCAATGGTATGAACACATACCCATTTTCGTCACAAAAATGAAGTATTAGGTAAACTGAATATTTTTAATTCAACTGATCAAACTGTTGTATATAACACTGCTTCAGAGAACAGTTACCGAAAATAAATACGATGTGAAAATTAAAATTACTATTTCTAATTGCTACATCTAATAAACATTTTCTCACCTGCAGACTAGATGCAGGAATGTTGCTCCCTTCCAAAAAGGAAATACCAGCTCTTGTGACTACTGCACAGTGTCCTATGTATTTCATTGTTTGTTTTATTGTTTGGTTTATTTTGTTCCATGCTTCTGTTACCATTGAGGATATATCTGAAGAACACCCCTGAGAAAGAAAGGCATACCATACACTGAAGCTACAAAGCATCTCGGGTCAAAAAACACATGGTTTCTAGAATGCAAGAATGCAGCACACAGTAGCTTCAGGCATTTTCAGCTTTACATCTTCCTACTTCCAATAGCTTACCTACCACGGCTAGAAGACCTTACCCTCACGCCACAGAAGAATGGTGTCATTATACTTACACTGGTTTATAAATATACAAACAGTAGCACTTCAATCTAAACCAGCATTTGCTCTTATTATTGCTCATTTTATTTTCCCCTTTTATGTTTAAGAACCTAGGCTACTGTCAGGGCCTTGGCACAGAACAGTCTTTGTTACTCTGAACTAGCAAATGGAAGTACCAGTTTAGCCAGCAAAAATGCACCCTTTGCTGTTCATCTCCCTTAGGTTATGTCCATCTGTCATTGCATACATTGGACATTTAAGAGTTTTTAACAAGTCTGTAGTAAATATTGCATTAATGCATAGAACTCCTCTCCAACACAGATGAATTCTTCAATATACTTTACCTGCAACAGTAACTGTAAATAGCCTCCCAAGTTTTTTACTTCCTGTTTCATTTCTTCATCAACTTTCACAGACCCAGGGCACTCCTGGACATTGTTAAGCCAAAGCTTGGTTAGAACCACAAGCTGGTCAAAAGCAGAGATAATTCTGATGCTGTAGGACCGAGCAGCATTATCAAGAGCAAAAACTACAAGAGAAGGAGATTTATCAGAAGTTTTTCTTTGCATATGAAAGTAGGAATGTTAATAGGCAAATATACAAACACTTGTGCATCTGAAAGACAAGTGAGTACTCAAGTTTAAAATGTTACAAAAATGAGACTTACGGTTTTCTTTACATTCTTCATCTTGCTGTTCATAGGCTTTTGAAATGGCAGAAACTCCAGAGGAAATTATAAACAAATTATTTAGGAGACTATCCAGTATGCTCTTTCCTCCTTCCTGATTCTGTTCCAGTAAATCTAAAGCTGAACTTATAGATTCTTTGCAAATTCCAGGAAGAAATGATTCAGAAAAGCTTGGGCGTATGCTGGACTTATTCTGTGAACCTGTATGATATAAAGGCAAAACATACATGGAAGAAACTTCATAGAAATGAGAAGTCAGTGTGTCTTTTTAATAGCTATTACATATTGTTTCTTCTGCAACTTCCAACTACTCAAGACAGCAAGACAGAAAAAAACGTGTATACAACATTCTACATAGTTTCTAGATTCAGTTAGTACAAAAACAAAATCCATAGTGAAATTCTTTGACATGAATCCATCTTTTTCAAGAATCAAACCTACAGAGAGACAGAAAACAAAATCCAGCCCATGTAAAACAACTGAATACATAAAAATATTTGGAAGACTGAAGCATCTAGTATTTCAGTAAAAAGAAAATTAAAAATCCTAGGGGAACCTTAGTAGTTGAATGAACAGCAACAACTCAAAAGTAAGTCTCCAAATCATTGTATGAGGATTCAGCCTCTCACAACTTCTTACATCAACTATCTCCTTTCTCCAGCCAACCCACATGGTTAAGCAGAGTAGTGTTTTAGGTGAAGTTCTTAAGTAAGGGCCACAACTGCTGGGCAGGAAGTTTTCGCCCTAAGAAAGCATAATCAAATATTTAAAAAAACACCTTACTGTTAACAGCTAGACGTTGTAAGCTTCAGATACTGTAAACAGGACATTTTAAATTCTGTTTTCCAACTCACATGACTATTTGAAGTGTGTAAGTTTTATACATGCAGTAGTTTCAAGTTCTCAGTATGAAGAGAAATGTGTTGTCTCAAATAATATACCTGATGTATAGGAAGTCTGTATATTCTGAATTGATTGCAATTTTATCTCAGACAAACATCCAGAAATTCTCTTGTTCTTCATGAAACTTCTACTTCTAGGAAAGGATGACAGAGTGAAAACATGAAGAAACCTCAATAAAGAACTTCTCTCCCCTTACCCACTGAAAGTTCAACAAATTAACAGGCATCAGGAAAAAAAGCCAAAGACTTATTTTTAATTAATGGAATCCAAACCCTAAACTAGAGTGAAAGACAACAATACAGCCCATAGGATGAATCCTACTGACTTTCTTCAGGCAACTGCTAATATAGCAGGATCTTCGCTCCACATTCTCATTTATAAGCTACTGGTTTATTACTGGATTACTATTATCTAGAACTTGAGACAAAACCTAATTTCTCTCCTACGTACTGGTACCATAGAAAGCAGACATGTTGGCTTTTTTTTTTTTTTTATCTCATTTGCTGGACAAAATGAACTGCTTTTGAAAATTCAGATAGTAGGGCTTTTCTTCTTGGTAGAAGGCAGATACTCCATAAAGTTCTCCACTGCCAGTCAGAGAAGCTAACCTAGCTTCTCTGGCCTAGCTTTAGGTGCTTAGCTGTCAGTGCCAAAGGCCAGCTCTTGACAAGAGAGTGTTTGAGAAGCCTCAGCCAGCTTTAGAGATGTTAAACAGCTGGAAGTAGACTACGCAGGGGCTCCCTAACTTTTCTTGGCGCTGCATTTAAAAGGAGTCTCCTGTCCTTGGTCTTGCCTGACTTACACTGCAGTTGTGTTGCAATCACACCTGTGGCTGGTCAGGTATGCTATCAATCTGGATCTGCAGATTTTAGTTTGCAGTTTGACCTGAGACCTCGTCATGATGGTTGCGCCAGGCAACCACTAGGCTGCAGGTTGATCCTGCCAGTTGTTCCTGGACCTAATCCTGACTCACTGCGCCAATTTCTAGCTCAACCTCAGCCCTGCCTCATCATTACAGACTTACTTCTGGATTGGGACTGTTGGCTGACCCTGGTCATCATTGCCAGACCTACTCTGCTTTCCTAGGTGAAGTCAGTAAAGCATAGCAAGGTAATACATTTAGGTTAAACTTCTCCCTGTCCTCACAAAGTTATACATAAGTTTTTCATTCAATTTCTAAGTTTGACATTGCAATAAGGTAAAAGAAATAATAAGTAAAAGACCACATTACTGGCACAGAAGCATATCTGGATAATTACACAAATTATTTTTTGCTTTGTTTTAAGGGTAGATGAAGGAGTTGCAAATTAGTATCACCTTCTTCTGGAAAGGGAGGAAACTGATGCACCTGAAAGGTCAGGTTCCCACTCATCAGCAGGGTCATAAAACACATCAGCAGCTTTATTGCTATCATGAGCCTGAAAAAATAAAGAAAACACAGGGGAGGAGGGGAGTTAACAGAAACAGAGTGAGAACCACTGGAACCATTGTCTAAAATCTTTGTAATTACATAAAGGCAGGAGAGGATTATAGGGGTTTTTTTGTAGATACAGAATCAAATGTAGGCACTGTTCCCACTTTTCCCATTCTTCTATTTTACATCCTCCTTTTCAGTGCAGAAGATTGTACAACATGCTCCAAAATACAGTACTGCACAGTTAGAGAGATGCAGTACATAAACACCAAGTCTGTCCAATTAAAAGCAATGGAATTAGAAGAAGGGATTTATGTGCACCTTAACTGTCAGTTCAATAAACAAAAAGTGATAAAGAATGCCTTCATAAACTCCCATTGAAGAACTTAAAGCACATAGGGATAAAAGCAACCAGTAACAAATTAACTCACCAGAATCAAAGCAAAATAGATAGAATATAGTACTGAAAATTCAAGTGATACCTTTAAAAGGTCAAGTTTTTCTCTAGAACAGATAAACAATTCAACAGCCAGAAGAATCACAAAGCAGTCCTTTACTACTTTACAACGTGACCTGAACAAAGTCATTGATTTCTACTGTCCTCTTTCTGTGAGACAGACAAGCGTGTGTACATGTGTTTAATAAACAATAATCAAGTGTCTTAGTGTTTAAGATGACAAACAAAAAGATCCCAAGATTTTCTCCCTGTGTGATCATAAAAATATTATCTTTGACAAAATATTGCTGATTATTAGTGGTTTTTCTTCAGTTATTACTGACCTCATAGAGTTCTTTCATTGCTGCTAGTTTGCATTCAAATTTCTCCAGGCTCCAGTAAGTTGCTATTCCCAGTTTAATGTTACGAACCTGTACCTGAACAGAAGACACTTGTCCTGTTTTATCATCAATTTTGTCATGCCTAAGAATGTGAGAATTTTAAAAAGAAAAAAACAAAAAAGTCACTCATATTGCAAAAACAAACAAGGTGCTTGTAGAAAGGATAATACAGAGAATAAAAATTTGATTACCAATGCAGACGTTGCTCGAGACATCATATATCCCACCAAGCGTACATTTGTGTAGACATTGAAATTATTTTTATGTAAAGGATAAAAGGAAATTCTGAATTCAGAGATAGAATTAGATAATAGCATACAAATTCCTGGGTCTCAAGAAACTCAGGACAAAATATATGCTACAGAAATCTACTGGCAGAGTTCTTGTTGAAGGATCTGAAGAGACAAGATCTTAAAACCACAGTAATACATACACCTATCAAATTCGTAGCTTACCTGCATTTACTGTGCACTAATACATCTCTGCTCACACCAACAACACCTGACCAATACACAGGCCCACTTCCAGAACACTCTTCAGCTACGCCTAGCAAGTGACATGGCATAGCGAGAGATCTGCGGTGTGAAACAAATGGTCCCAAGTACTCAATATCCACTATCTGCATGTTCGGAGGTTTTAACCTCGAACTACATCTGTTGCAGTCCTGTGAGTCGAACACCTCCTAGTGGCTGGCACATACTCCCCTGATTAGTTTTCTCCAAAAGGAATGCAGTTGGCGTGTTTTAGGATCACTTTAGTACATGAACCAAAGCAGGATGGACATGGGCTTCAGAAGATTCACATCAATTTTGGAAAGCACACATTCCAAAATTAATTGTTAGGAGACATACCTTCAGAGACTTACCTAAAATTCAAATTTGAAAATTATGTTTCTAACTAACAAGAATAAACTACACACTTCACTAAAGCTAGTTTGGAAAAGTAATTTGTGAAAAAATAACTGTGAAAAGAAAAACAAAGAGCTCACTGAACATCCAGAATCCACTCCCCAGTTTTTACACATATATACACACACACACGTACATACTTTATATATACCACCTTATAATTAACTCACTCAGCTACTCACCTGTAGAAAACCGTATTTTTCCCTAATTCATTACTAATGGTGTTGGCCTCTTTGATCATCACAGATAGTTTCAGAGAACTCCAGTTAAGTGGAACTAATAAAAAATATAGCATAAAATGATTAAGTGGATCAGTGTGATGCAACAACTTCAGGGTTAAAAAAAAAGCAAACAAAATCCACAACCAAATATTTAATTGGAATTTGGCCAAAAAATAATTCTCTGAATTATCAATACATTGCAAAAACATGACCCTCACAGCCAAGATAAACCTTTATAAAAAGTCATGTAAAGGGTATTTCAGAAACAGAGGCATAATACAAGACGCTATATATTAGACTAATCTGAGATAAGACACTGAACAAAATCAATTCTGTTACTTCAGTTTCCTCAGTGAATTAATGCCTCACCAGTTCGACAGGATGGGGAAAGAACTTCTAAGTAATCAGGGTAAATACAAACTACACGTAGATCCAGCTAACTACCCTGAGCACAATTAAAATAGCTTATCTCTGATATGCAAGTCTTATGAATGGAAAGGATCACGGCAGTCAAAAGGCTCTCACAGTTCAGGATCATTAAAGAAGCATTAGAGAAAGAAAAGGTTTCTGGGTCCGTATCAACTAAATCTAATCCTACCGAACAAAAAGATAAATCAGCACTACCCTTACAACTTTATGTATATACATACTAGTCATAGTTTTATTCCCACTTCCACGACTTTTCTGAAGATTACGTATTTCCTCAGCAATCTTCTGCTTCTCAGTTTCCAGAGCCTCAAGTATCTTTACATGACGAACAGTATGGTCTTCTAGAGCCTACAGGAAGGAAAAAAAAAATATTTTTTTTTAAATCCAAAACTCTTACTGCTGTTTATTTAAGCAAATTTTTAGTTGTTGTCCTTATGGACTTGGAGGACAGAATGACATTTATATTGGACAAGTTCCATAACAATATGAAACCCTTCAACTTCAAACTTTTGACAGTTTGCTGGTTTTGCTTAGATGTTGACATGCTTATGAAAATCCTTGGAATTAAGAAGAAACAACTTTAAAAGAAAGTTGTATTTGACTTGCAAATGTCATGTTTGTTGCAGCAGTCAGATATACATTAACACCAGCAAAAAAACAATCCTTACTTACATTAATGCTTGAAGTCATAGCTTTTAGCACAGGCAATGATTGCTAGTTTTGTACGTAAACAAAACAGTCCACATTACATAAGAAATAAGATCAGCATTAGTTTATTCACACTTTGGTTTTGTCTTTTGCATGAGATCAAATAGAAGAAAAAACAACTTCAGAAGTTACTTACAGTGATTTTGTAGAAAAAAAAAAACAACAGCTTTTTAAGTTACCTGCTTGGTAGCTAAGGTCTCCATTTCTAAACGTTTCTTATTGAAGCGTAGTTCTAGCTCAAGATCTTGCTTTGCCTTCTCTAGCTCCTGTATTTTAGTTGCAGCTTTTTGGTTATTAAGTTCTTGGATTTGCTTCTTACGAGATTCTTCTCTCTAATATAAAAAGGGACAAATGAAAGACAGTATATTGCTTCTACAGCATTTCTGATCCATCCCTTAGGCAAGTTTTTGGATTTATGGTCACTTCAATACATTTAAAATATGCAGCCCCTGTGGACTAATCAACTCAGTGTCAGCAGTGAAACGTTATATCCCAGTCCACAAACCTCACGTTATGCTTTCTATAGTCCATTTAAGAAATAAAATCCTCCATCATTACTACTGTTTTACTGTGATGTACTATTCTATGTAGACTTCTATATATCGTAAAAATATCTAAAAGACTAACAAAGCAGCATGCAAATTTGCACACAAAAAAAAGCCATACTAACTAAAACACTAGTAATTTAAAAGTCTTATAGAACAAGTTAGATTTTGTAGGGTTTTTTCAAGTACAAGGTACATCCTCACCAAATTCACACTGAATTAACATTTTAGTTCTTGGCTAATTCTATAGACCAAAATGCCCCAAATTCTGAAATTCTGAAGGGGATATCTACTTCATAATTTCTTCTATTAGTAACGGGCTGATTTGATTGATTTTATTGATACAATTGATTTTGGTGATGCAATGGTAACTTACCACCTCTGCTTCCAGTGATTTTATTTTGTTTTCATAGGCTTCTCTTTGCGAGGTCAGTTCTTGTTGAACCATCTCTTTTGCAATACGGACACTTTGCATCATCTCTTCTTTGGCTTTGAGTTGTGCCTCTTCAATTTCCGATTCAAGCCTACAAGAGGAAGTATCAGACATTTTGAAGGCTACAGAAAGACTATAAATATTGTCTTCCATCATGACAGGACCCTCCAATTTTAACATTAAAAATATAAGGGTTTATTTTGATTTTTTACAAACAACTTTTTTACTTTACCTAGACATGGTTTATTTCATAGGGAAAACATAAGGATGGAAGACATTGCAGAATTTTAAAGTCTACTTGATTTCTATATTTATTTTATTGTACAGCTTTCACAAAATTAAAAGCTAGAATAGAAATTCACTAAATCACATTAAGATGCAGAAAAGTTTTAAGTCAGTAACTCTTGCAGTTTAATAACTCCCAGGAGTGCAGTAACTGGGAGTTATTAAGCTGGGAGTTATTAAACTGGGAGTTTACTGCCTCTCAAATTCTACATCATCACAGAAGATCGTGATTGTAGCTTCGGATTCTTCTTTCTAAAACATCGTCAATTGCAGACACATCATGTGCTTGGAGAGAAACATAACGGAAGAAATACACCGCTTTGAGGAACCCTGGAGTTTGGTGTTTCTTCAGTAGTGGTCCACACTCTTGAAAGCTAGACTAGATTGTTGTGATCACCTCTTACAGGTATACATTCATTTCAGCTAAGTATGGGACTTTCACATTCATTATAAATGGACTTAATAATAACCATGCTATTTTTCCAACTTTCCCTTATTGTGAAATAATGCATAATCTTAAATTACATATTTCTTAAATCTATTAAACAGTTGCATTAACAACTGAATTTATTATTAAAATAAGATACAAAACTTACTGTGCTCTCTGTGCAATAAGCAGCTCATTCTTTGCAAATTCAAAATCTTTTGTACCATCATGCAAAAGAGTAGTCCCACAAGATGGTCTTTTAATATTCTGAACTTCTACTGGATGATTAAACCTGAAATAATGGTCTCCCCCAAGGATCACTCGATCACCCTATTGGGAAATGGAGACAAAAAAAAGAAGTTTGTTCTATAACCTTTAGCTTTATATGCAAATTCACAGTGCTTAAAATGCAACAGGTAGGGCTATAAGTCCAAGAGACGACAACAAACATTTACAATTTCAGAGCCTGCTAAAAAAGCCTGCAGCCGTAATATAAACATAACCATGAAATCCACACATGCGCATATTACTCTTACTGAATCAATTACTTACATGATGCAGAACTGTTGGGTCTAAAATACATTTTCCATTTACATATGTCTTTGCATCTCTCAGTGGAATAATACTCACTTCGCCAACAGTATTTTTTATAACACTGAAAACAGACATATTTGGGATATCAGCAGCTTGTCTTAGTTGTAAATAATATTTCTTAATGGACCAAAATTAATGCTTCGGATAGCGTCCTGTTATTTTTTCCAGGTATGGATTATTTCATACTATTTAGTTACAACATACATCATTTATGACTGACAACCTGTATTTTGGAAGATAGTAATGTTTAACAGTGGATTTTTTCGTGGATTTAAATATCAACTGTAATACCCTGTCAACTGAGCATTTCTTTGATAATGCTTAATTTCCCAGCATGCCCACATCTTTCATGTTCTTAGCAACTGATTAGTTAAGTTTCTTCAAGCATTTTGTATAGGATCAATTGCATGGAACGTACTTTAAACAGTATTTCTTCGATATGGCCAAGTTACTCCCTAGTTTTAAGAAAGAACTGTCAATGCATTTCACTTTTCCATTGAACTTAATGCAATGGAGCTATCACACAGCATCATTTGATCAGCTTTCACCAGCACTTCCACATGAATAGAAAATTTTGCTACATGAATGAAATGAATAAAGAAACTTAACTACCTTTGTTAACAGAGTTCTAGAGGGAACAGAAGGAAATTACCTTAATTGTTGAACAGTAAAAAATTATCCCTAAATAGCATTTTCCCAGTTAGAAAGCCATATTTTGTTACTGCCACAAGGAAGACTGACTCCAGAAGGAAGGGAGGGGTGAGAAGAAATATTTACTGATCTCAGTTTGAGTATAAAAAAAACCCCAAACTACTACATACCAATGGTCATCAGCAATTAGCACTCCGGAAAGCTGGATGTCATGTTTTGAATTCGGTGTATACCTTCCAACTGTAGTTTCTCCT
Organism: Thinocorus orbignyianus; assembly: GCA_013400375.1. Lineage (NCBI taxonomy): Eukaryota > Metazoa > Chordata > Aves > Ciconiiformes > Thinocoridae > Thinocorus > Thinocorus orbignyianus. The sequence continues at coordinate 109,134 of VXBW01004674.1, forward strand.
TCTTTGATCATATACAACAGCACCTCAGAAAGCTGAGGATCTTCACTGAGATTCACAAGGTTTGGTAAATGATTGTCCATTTTGAATGTAATTCCTGCTTTCTAGATAAAAAGAGAGCTCTGCATAAAAACCCAGTTTACTGTGTGCATTCAAATACCTATATTATTTATTTCTAAGAAGTCACAGTAGTCTGTTAAAAGAACAGTATTAAGGAAATAAAATTTTACAACTATTCTAATTCTTCTGCAAGCCCTTATTGATGTTGTATTTTTTGTACTAGCTCCTATAGAAAGTAAAGTGAAGAAAAAAAAGGTACCTGTAATTCTTTTATATCTTCTAATTTTCTTTTTTCTGCTTCTGCAAATTTTTCTTTCCAGGCCCTTAATATAACAAAGGGAAAATAATACAACATATTAGGAGAAAAATGACAGCATATAACTTTTACCATTTCTATTTTGAAGGAAGACACTAACAACTGCCTGACCTTTGTATTTCTTTCATGTCCCTCTCCTGCTGGTGCAATTTTAACCTCAGAGATGATATTTCCTGCAAATAACGTCTGTATTTTTCAGGATCAGAGTTGAGAGCGCTTTTCTGAGCTGCCTTCAGTTTTTCAATTTCAGCTTTCAATTCTATATTAGACAAACCAGACACACAGTACACAAAAATTAAGGCAAAATAGGGTTTAGACATTTCAGTAGAATACTAGGAAATTCATCCTGTTATTAAATTAAAAGTTAAACACCTTTCCCCATTCTAGGTTCTCAAGTATAGCCTAAGATATCATCTGCACTTAGGAAAAGAAATAAAAACTACTCACAAAGAAGAATAATATTAAAAGGAATATATCCTAGGTTGTATTAGCCTATTTGACAAATGGTCAGCCAACACAACAGATTATTAGTAGTAAAAACTCTTCTGGAGCACTAAGCTAAACAAATACAAATGAGAAACCCTTAAAGACTGAAGGTATCAACCTCACCTCTGATTAGCTTGGCATTCACATCTTCATTTACTTTAGCAACGTTGAAAATTGAGCAAGCTTGTTTTGCATAGCGAAGAGTGCTGAGTGTTTCTTCTGTACTGCTGGCAGCAGGACTTACTGTGGCAATCATTGCAGTTTGTGAATTTCCACCAAGGCTTTCCTTTAACAACCTTCATTTGATAGGAGAGTAAAAGTCAATCCCCAGCTCATTGAGAATTTTAATTTTCATTTTTATCTGCACAGGTTAAATACAAAGTATCTAGGATCTCACTACTAATTTGAGAGTGATTGTTAACTACTTCAAAGACAAACCAATGACCTCTTCATTCTCTGCCTGATGCAACAGGCTAATTTCTCCCCTCCGTGCATCATTTGAGGGACAGAGGGAGAGGAAGCAATGCCTCCTGAACAGAAGGGGAATCCATAATCTGAGAAAGCCTTTACTTCTAATATAAAAAATTCTGAAGCGTACATACCAAGTAAGGACAGATTCCCGGTAAGGAATGAAAGTTTTACTTCCATTTTGAGATTGTTTAGAGAGTGCAGAAATAACCTTTCCAAGGGTTAGCAGTGATTTATTGATACTCACACCCTCCTACACAAAGCAAAAATAAAAATAATTATAATACAGTTGTATTTTCTTGTGTGATGTTTTTGACTGTACTGTTGATTTAATTCTGCTTATTCAACGTATGGTACAGCTTTAACTTATTAAATGTATCCTACACGATCTTCATTTGGAAAGGAGAGAAACTTTGGCTTTAAAATCAGCAGTGTTAAGAACCACCAAGCTTATGAAGGCAGCTTGAAAGAAAGTCTCTTGTTAGGAACTTTAATTACTGAAATCCCCCCCAAAAAGGGCAAGACCCGACTCCCCGTGATATCCAATTTGTGATATGAAAAGTCATGCTGGTTTTTTCGCTCCTTCAGGGATTATTAGGCATGCATGACATGGGGAGTGCTATCCTAAGCAAGATCTGGCCTGCATATTGCACAGTCAAAACAGCTTCTTCAAGCCATCCACCTCTACTCAATAAAATGCTGTGCAATATTTATAAGCATAAGGGCTACATGCTTCTGTAACTGTAGCTCCTGCCCAGCAGTCCTGGTAGTTGACAATGCTTTGGAGTTTAGAGGTATTCCTTCGAACCAATCCTTTTCCACAGATTTCCAGTCTTTGTTTACCTTCAGTCTTTCTCCAGTGGTCTGAGCTGTTGAGCAGCATTCACTACCAGCTAGATCAACTAGATTTATGTGACTGGTAAGCCTACGGTCACACTGCTCTTCATCCACAAATTCTACCTGTAAAAAAGGGAGATGTCTGCATTCAAACCAAATTAAAAAGCCTGAGGAAAAGCAGAAATCTAACAAGCTGCCCACTTTAAACACATTAAAAAATGACACTTCCACTTACCTTTTGACAGGATACCTTCATATACATCCCTTGAAGGGGGCTAGATTCAGACTTTTAACCACAGTATCAGTTGTTTGCAGTTGAACAACTGTATAAGCATAAACCGCACAAACAACAGATTATCTAACTATGGGTTTGGGTGTGAACTTTTATTATTGCAGCTACCCAAAGAAACCAGCAAGCTGTTACCAACTTCAACCAATGAAGATGAGCTAAGTAGTCAGTGGAAAAGTCTCAGGACAAGTTCCAATTGAGAAAAGAAATAATCTGGCAGTAAGAATGGTGAAGCGAAGAAAGAAGAAGATTGGGAAACTGAGCCAAAAAAATTAAACCAACCAAAACCCAAGCAAACAAAAATACCCCCCAAACCAACAAATTATTTGTGAATGGAGAAAATTGGCAGTCTGCAGACTTCTGAGGAGCTATACTTATTTCACTTCTTTTTCCAGGCTTATCTCACTAAGTCAGGCTTTGTCTCTTACACATCTGTAAATCAGTCAGAAGTTGTAGCACTTATATCTTGGAGACACCTGGGTAAGAGGTATCCTTAAGCAAGGAAACATTTACTCCGTCAAGTGTATTAAAACAGAGCAGAAACAGCATCTCCTACTATTGCCCCATCTTATCACCTGCAGAACTCAGCACAGCTATCCCACCTTGCACAGCCTAACCTTCTTAGAAGCTACAATGTTTTGGCAGCAATGTTAAACTACATCTGTCCTCAATTTGGATTCCAGTTACATCTCAAAACTCAGAAGCTTGAAAGTACTCCTAGATCTGCCAGTCTAGACATACTTACATTGCTGCTCTAAATATATGTAGTACAGAGACATCAGAATCTACACATAGCATATAAAACAATTTTTTCTGTCTGGAAAGCCATGGTAAAGTGATCTGTGCTTTATTAATCTTCAAGTATATTCTTACAACAATTTTCTAGGCAGCACACGGAACAACTGTTTACTACCTGATTTGAAAAGATAAAAAAAAATACTCAGCAATACCTTGGTTTGCGTCATGACAAGGGTGAAGACAGAATGAGATCTAGAGCTCTTGTCATTCATTACTGTAGCAGCTGTTGCTCTCTGCTTATTTCCTAGTTCAAGCCAACTCTGTAAGAAATAAGTCACGATTAAACCAAAATCTGAAAATTAAAACGTTTGCAAATAAAGTTCTTAACACAAATAATGACTCTATAAGGGAGCAATTAAGTTTAAATGATAACCATGTGAAGCGAGTGACACTTGCCTGTGCCCACCTACTTAGCTCCATTATATAGCACTGGTCTTCATCCTTTTAATCAGCTGAAATATCATAGACTACTGAGCAGTCTGTAAAGCATTTTCTTCACATTCATAGAATTTATTTTTCAGCAGTGACAGAAGGAGCAAGTAGAAATATTTGTATTTCCTTTTGGTAACCAAATAACTCTTACCTGGATATCAGAGTAAGAATTGACAACGTTCCTAAAGTGGAGGAAAAAGAAAAGTTTGAGTTCAGACTGTTTTCATTCTAGAGTTTTCCCTGCTGCCTGAGTTCTGACACATTTGAGTACAGACACAATACAAACACACCATGAAAGCACAAGCTGTCTTGAGAGTGCCACACACTTATTTCAATAAAGCAACACATTAAATGAAATATGTCAAGTTGAGCTAGACATGGGTACTCATTTTTGTGAAGTTACAAGATACTAAGATCTTGCCTACTTTACTGGTGAGTACACAAGCCTTCACAGAGCCTCAAGACAATAACTGGCACACTCTTTCAGGATCACACCATATATCTGTTAAGATGAGAACAGTTAAGACTTACACTGTCAGGCCTTCCACATATGGTCCTAACACTGGATGTTCTCTTACACGAAGCTAGTGAAGATAATTTTAAAAGAAAAATTATTAGAAATGTTTTAGTTAGACCTATCTTAATGTCATCAACAAAACTACTCTCATGTAGAACAATATTTTCATGAAAATACCAACAACTGAATTTTTCCTGCTGCCTGAGAAATCACAGCAGACTGCGCCAGGCTGTTGCTCAGATGTTCTTGTGGCTAGCTCTGAATCTTATACAAGTTATTTACATAAGAAAAAAAAACACCACATCTTTTCCATTACATAAATCTATCATGTTTTCAAGTTAAATAGCTTAGCTCAAAATCACTGACAAAATTCAGATTAAAGCATTCCCGCTTTCATAGAAATAGTAAAGAATAGTCTTTACTTCTGTATAATTAGCCCACATAACTCCCAAGTTTAGGATACTACATTCAGTCTGCTTTATCATAAACTAATACTCATAAGTTTACACACAAGTAGTCAGTATATTGTTCATGTCTCAAAGTACAGAAAGTACTTTTTTTTTTTTAAATCAACCATGATAAATTCCTTGCCTACCTCCCCTACTTAACACCAATGTCTTTAATTTACTTTTCTACATATTCTAACACACAAGTATTAAGAACTAGCTAAACTAGTTTAACTATTGATCCTTGACTAGTTAATCAGGTCACCAATTTTTTTATTATTTTTCTTTCCCTCCTCCAACTTCTTGGGAAATGACCAAATAGCCCACAGCTGGGCAATGTAAATGCACAGAGGAAACTAACTGGGGAAAAATTTTCCCTTTGCAAATATTAACATGTATATACGATATTATACTATGGACTGCAATTAGATATGTAGATTCACTGGCAAACAGGCATCCCAGTAGATAAACAACATACAGAAGTTTTCAGAAAGTGAATGGAGGGTTCAGTAGTGCTGAGGATTGAAGAGACTGGTGGATCAAATACTATTAGGCAAACACGTATTTCCCACCCCCCACCGCCCAAAACACCATTGGAAGCTTCCTGACATTGTTATGTACTTACATTTTAGAAATCCATTTAAATTACAAGATTATAACTCAAATTAATTACACTGCACAAAAGTCTTACTATAACCTGTAGATTTAGATGAATAATATTTTAAGAGACTTTTTATAAAGATTGATAAAATAATCTTCATTTTGCAGATAAGGACATTGTTTGAAATCAAACAATGAGATTTGTTTTTTTACTGGAATCCCATTTTTCACAACTTGGTTAGATCCAAGTGTTTCCTAATCTAACAAAACAATGATCACTTATTATTTCTACATTTTTGTGTACAGAATAAATGCCACCACTTTAAGATTACGCATATACTTGTTTCTGTGCGCAACTTACTGGTTGTTTCTTCTGTCTGCTCTCAGCTTTAAAGACAAGCAAGTCATGAATTTTCTCATTGTATACCTCAAAAAAGCTCATTTCAAGGTGATATAAAATCTAATAATAATAAAAATAAAAAGTTATTAAATAGTCCACAAAATATTTTCATCATTCTTTGTTTCAAAAGTTAACCTCAATTACCAGATCGTCCTATTTAACATTACAAGCATTTATACTGAGGGGACTTTCCTAGAAAAATTACTTTCTAAACTAGGGATCCTCTATTGCCAAGAACACAATTTATTGGAATTCTATCCACAGCCATTCCCAGATGATAGTTACCAAGCTTAAGAAAAAAACAAATTTATATATAACCACCTCAGAAGTTTCAGCTTTGTTTTTTTAGTACACTAAAATATAGTTTATATAAACACATATTTTATTAAAAAAAATATATGTGTATATATATATATATACATGTGTGCCTTATTCCCTGAGGGACTGGGCATTACAATGGGATGTGTGTAACAGAGAACGCATGGATTGATGTCATCAACAATTTGATGTGAAACAGAGCTGCGGGAGCTAGCTGTGCTGCCCTGAGAGCCTTACAGCTAGCACTGACCTTGACAAGATTACACTGTACTCCTGAGACCCCTGGTGTGGCAAGAGGTGACAAACAACTTTAAAGGATGTTGAAGAAGCAAAAAACATCTAGGGGTGTTAGCTAACCAGAGGAAGAAAAACAATGTGCAAGACCAATGATGAGAAGACACAATATGAAGAACCATGAGAGCTTTTTGTCTAAAAGAGTAATAAAGTTGCTGTAAGAAATTATTGGTGTCGAGTCCGTCTCAACAGCAACACAGAACAACCTAACAGAAAGATAAACCTTGATTCTACCTACTGCAATTTTAAGAAATACTTAACAACAAACTTCAGGAAAATACAACTCCTTCCTCTGAGGGCATCCAGGTCTTTTTTTTTTTTTTTTATTAAAAGAAATTCCCTTTAAAAGACAAAGAAAATTGCAGCAAAACCCCTAAAACATTGAAGAACTACAAGATTCAAGACAATTTGCAGTAACAGAACCGCTATTCACAATGCATGAGCAAAGGAGTAACAAACATCTATCAGGTCTGCATTTTTTAGAAGCTGCACTCTCTTGCCAACCTCGGTAATTAATAAACACTAAGAAATCTTAGAAGGTTATCAAGTCTACTGTAGGATCAGAATATTACATGACCACTGGTATTAGGATTCAAAGTCAAGAGTCCAAACATAAAGCAACAAAGAAAATTTAGAACAGTTAGAAAGAGAAAAGTTTGCCTATATAAGCTTACCTGAATATTATGGTCTACTGACCTGCAAATCAGTCCTTACAGACATAGACAAATATATAGAGGGAAAGAAACACAAAGTACAGCCTTTGTCACCAACATGTTTTGCATCAGATATTCCTTACCCAAGAAAGAATATAATTTTCTAATTGTTTTCACAAAGTTTATAACCACAAATTATGATTTGTGTTAGTACTACAGAAAGCCTTAGGTACACAACTCAAATTTCAGGCATCATACTGCAGTAAAGCCGGTTCCTCAAAAGTGATTCTGTACCAGAAATTCAGTCTTAGAAAAGCTTTAAGAGCCATCAGACAGAAAAATAAATATTCCTGAAGAATTCCCACCAAAAAAAAAACCCCAAATCTGCATACCTGCACTCTCAGTTCAGGTCTTTTCTTCTTACACATGAAATTAATAGTTTAAAAGCAATAATTATGAGTTTAGGGTAATTGAGTCTCAAGTTATGATTCTCAAAATTTACCATTACTACATCAATTAATTGAAGCTAAAAATTGTAACCCTTCATTGGGGTAGTGTTGAACAGCTCCTTTAGAAACCAGCAGTCTGTCAACAAGTGGCATCCCCCAGGGATCAAGACTGGGCCCAGCACCATTTATTATTTTCATAAAAGTGATGTGGGTGATGGGATCAAGTATACCCTGATGAAGTTCACCAATGACACCAAACTGGGTTGGGAAGTGGACACTCCAAAAGGGAGAGTCGCCCTGCAGGAAGATCTGAATAGGCTGGAAGAATAGGCTGGAAGAATAGGCTAATAAGAACTTCATGAGGTTCCACAAGGACAAGTGTAAGGTCTTGCACCCTGGGAAACTTAATCCAGGAGTGCAGCACAGGCTGGGACCTAACCCACCTGGGAAGCAGCTCTGTGGAAAGGGACCTGAGGGTCCTGGTGGACAACAAGCTCAATGAGAGTGAATGGTGTGTTGCTGTAGCAAACAAACCCAACAGGATGCCAGGTTGCATCGAGGGCACCACCAGCAGAAACAGAGAAGTCACTATTCCACTCAGCCCTTGTCAGATCACACCTGGAATACTGTGTTCAGTTTTGGTCCTCGCTATACAAAAAAAAGGAAAGAGATGTGAACAGGCTGAAGAAGGTCCAAAGAAGGGTCACAAAGATGATCAGAGGACTGGGAAGCCTGCAATAATTGGGTTCATTGCACCTTAATAAAAGAAGTTTTACGGGAGACCTTATCACCATGTTCCAATATTTAAAGGGTGCCTACAAAGAAGATAGAGACTCCCTTTTTACAAGGGGTCACAAAGAAAGGATAAGGGGTAATGGGTCTAAGTTACTCCAAAGGAGATTTTGATCAGACAAAAGAAGAAAATTTTTCACAATGAGAACAATCAGCCTTTGGAATTATCTCCCCGGGGAAGTGGTGGATTCCCTGTCGTTCAGCACTTAAGATTCAGATGGACAGGGTGCTGGGCTGTTTTGTCTGGACTGTGCTTCTGACAAGAAAGATTGGACCAGATGAATCCTGAGGTCCCTTCCAACCTGGTATTCTATTAAAATACTCTGGAAAGGCTTACTACCTTATTGTTTTGAAATCTGCATACCATAGGTGTAGGACAGAAATTCAAACCAAAATACATTGTAATCAGATGAAATATTCCCACCCCCTCTCAGAAAATCACTCTTTCATATAGTACAAATAAAGATCTAGTCTCAAAACAGAAGGAAAAAAACCCATTATTTACAATGAAAATTTTAAAGTTAAGTTGGTTTTTGGTTTGTAAAGTTAAGTTTTATTTTTCAAAAAAAATCCTGGTGGGGGTAGTTGAGGTTTTTTTTTTATTTCAGCAAAAATTCTCAGCTAGAACACTAGAATTAGAATACTATTAAGGTATTTTGCTTTGATACATGACAGTGTTTAGAGATAAACTTTTTTTTTTTCTCTATTTTACATTTGCACTGAAAACATGACATCCATTGAGATTTCTTTTTACCCTTCCTTACGTAAATCTTTTAAGATATGCTATATCAAGGAAAGAAACAAAGTCTAGTGACACATCAAAAATATCATGCCTATATTTCTTTTTTACATTATCATCATTAAGGAAGCAAAACAATGTTGATTTTGACTATTTAGGGAACCCTGTTAATCAGAACTATGATCAGAAATAAGATTTGAATTAGTAGAAGAATACAGAAGTTAATTAATGGATCAACCCTAAGGTATGAAATGGAAGAATGAAACAGGTGTGAAAATAATGAAATACATCAGCTTCCTCATAATTCAATGTGAGGTAAATAGCATAAACATACTACCTGTTGCTTGTCCGTTTGTGTTATTCGAGTGAAAAGATCTTCACAAAGTCTTGGAATTATTCCTCGGTCTTCATCAAAGCCCATCATCCTGTAGTTATACAAAAAGCCGCTAGTTCAGTTTTGTAACTCTCTATAACTACTTTTAGTATTAATTGTATAGCTCTAAACTTGAAATGCCATCCATTCCTAAGTTATAGAAGTAATAACCAACAGAAATAAACCTCATCTAAATTGTTGACTGTTTGAGCAAGGAGTTAGACAAGATGATGTTCAGAGGTCTAATTTATCCATCGAGAAATGACTTGAAAACCTAAGTCAAAACCCAACAAACTTACTGAAGAGTAAGTTTTACTATAAACAGTAAACCTATAGACATTTGATATCCTAACATGCACGCATTTCATAGGCTCTGCACCCTGTCAGTGCAGTAACTCAGGTCCCTCTCCACCTTTGACATAGTTTTTCCTGTCTAGTTCTGCCACTGCAGAACACCAGTGAACTGGACTAATTCAGCCACAGTCTAGAGACAAGCACAGCTACACAACATAGCTGTCAGTTCAAGCTTGTTGTGTAGACCTAACAAGACAGTTATTACTGATATTAATTTCAGCCTTGCTGAAAATACAAAGGAGCAAAGGCAAGTAATTATTTACCTGAAGGTGGAAAAAAAGAGAAATACAACAAACCTACAAATAGGATAACAATTGTGATACTGAGCATATCTTTCTTTTAGGCCAAGGTAAATGAACATGACAAGTAAAACCAGACTTTCCACTCAAAAAGAAAATCCTACCTCTGTATCTACAATAAACTGGATAGAAACATTTCTGATCCTCAACCATATATTTTCAAGTCTGTAGTACTTCATAAGAATTATAAAGCTAACAGAACTGATTTTAATAGATTGGAAACAAAACAGTTCACTAGACATTCTATTGAAAAATTACAGAAGGTACATAAAATTGGCTAAATATTCTCAAAATAAGATCTGTTTGGGACTATTTTGGGTAAAGACCAGATTTCAAATTAAGTACTGCCACAAACATCTGGATCTTTATTTTTTATTTATTAAGTTCTGAAACAGCCAGGTCAATAAGTAGAAAGGTCTCTTAAACATCTCATCCAAAAAAAAGGCACAATATATTTTAGAACATGTCACTTCACACACAAAATAACAAACAGCAGTGAACAACACCACAGGGAGAGTCAGAGCTCTCAGCATTAGTGAAGGTTTTTCTTCACTAAGATCTCTTGAAAGAGCTTTTATTTTCCTCACTAGATGGAGAAAGAGGTCAGTGTCAAATACATAAAAACATTCTACAGCTTACTGTGTCTCAATTACTATAAATATTGCTTTAATTATTTTTGGTTTGGTTTTTTTTTTAAACAGGCAGAAGCATTTAAACACAATTCAATAGCTACAAAATCTATTCCCTATAATCTGTTTTCAAGACTGCATTGCATAACAATCTGCTTTTATAGAACTTTAACAATCATTATTAGGAACTCACGTGTACGATTTTCCAGAACCAGTCTGTCCATAAGCAAAAAGACAAGTGTTATATCCCTCAAAAGCTCTTTCTAGGAGCGGCACTGCCAAAGTTTTATAAATCATTGCTTGGCTTGCAAAATTAGGATGACACTCATCAAAAGACCAAAAAGAGAAGTCATAACTGAAGCTGTAAACTTGATTTGTGGCTGGTTTTTGTACAGTTGTCTCTGAACCACTCATTGAGATCACTGGGAACAAGTTTTCATTTTTCTCTCTGAAAAGGGGGGGGGAATAAAAAAATTAAAACACATAAGTTACATGCTTTAAGTTGGTCTTTTCAATCAACAGCCTTACAGAAAATAAAAAGCTTGGTAATCATTCTTAAAAAATGTGTAATGAACCTATAAAGCAGTCAAGTTCAAAATACTTCAGTTAATAAATATGTAAACAAATAGCTCTAAATGCCTATGAAATGAATTCAATCTCTTCACAAAATATTTATCTTGATGTCACATGAAATATCAGCTAATTTCAAAATACGTACGATATCCCTATTTGGTCAATGATTAAACAATTCAAAAAATACAAACTAGGAATCAACATAAATTATAAAAGCTATTATTAGGTCAGAAATAAGTCCAGGATACAAACCTGTTACTGAAAGGCCGCACACGCACAGCTACAATCACTTTGCTATTTTCCTTGATGAAAACATCTTTCTCAGTGCTAGTACTCTCATCCAGTGTTTCGGTCTTCTCTTTTGGTTTTGAACTTCTACTCACAGAAGAAGAGATGGAGACACTAGTTTTCTTCTTAGCTAGAATTTGAAGACGAGGTGTTTGTTTATTTGAAGCGGACAGAGATGGTTGATCCTGAGAAGCGCGGTTCTTTGGTGTAAGCTTAAACCCTTCTGTTGAACCATTCATAGGTGTCCTTGGTCTTTCCAAACTGTTTTGTTTTATAATCAAGTGTTGCAACCTTTGCTTTCCAGCTTGCTTATTTATATCACCCTTTTCATTCTGTTGTTCCCCTGATATCCTATCACTATATTTTGAGGTAACTAATTGTTCTGATTTAGGAACTTCATTTGGAAATTGTATGTCAGCAGCGTTTGTTCTATCTTTTGTACACGTGCAGCTATCATTTTCACACAGACCATCCACAAAGCTAAAGGAACCCTTGCTGTTCAGGTTACATTGCAACTTCATACTTGATTGGCCCTCAGCTAACTTAAAGCTTGGTTTAACATCATAGGTATCGTTACTGTTAATATTTGGTGGAAGGACAATCTTGTAATTTCTTTGTGCAGCAACATCCTTATTTTCTGTTCCAGGCACAATATTGTGATTAGTTTTACTTTTTTCAACAGAGACAGTCCTCTCACGCCTCTGCAGAGTAAGTTTCTTCTGTGTTTGTATAATTTCCGTGCCCTGTGTTGTGTTTGCATGCAATTGTTCACTACTGGACACTGATTTTTTGCTCGCTCCAGTTCTCCTCTGGAGTGTTAATCTGCCTTCAGGTTTAAATGTAGTTGATGTGTCATTCACTTTTTTACAGGCGGAAATCACATAGGTCCTATTTAATTCCTCAGTCTTATTCTGAGAACGTGAAAGTAGGCTATTCTTTTCTTCTCCTGATATCTGTGATTTCAGTTGCTGCCCAGACACTTTGCTGCTGGTAAAGGTATTCTGTGAAGAACTCTTCTGCAAAGGGGTAGTACATTGCTCCTCAGAGAGACTTCTTGTAGGAACAGTGTAAATAGGCATTTTATCTTCCAGCAAGCTAACATTAGGTTTTTAATAAGTACAATACCTTTACTACAAGATTATTTCTAGTTGCTTCTTTTTACGGAATCTGAGGAGACAAAGCAAAAAAAATTTTTATGATGCTCATGTCCAGTGGGAGTTTTGTTTTGGTGCACAGGGAGCTCTTGGTCTATACTGTAGTAAATAAATGTCCTCAAACATAAATAACAATCAGTATTCCCTTTCATCTCCAGCTCTTAAAAGATAACAAAGTCATTTTCTGTATGTGAATGACTGCTTCTGCCAACAGTAGACTATTTGATTCCATTTATTGAGTCCTATGCTTTCTTTTTTTTTTTTCAGAAAATAAACCAAACATCACAAAGAAACACAAATTGGTACAAAGAATGATCTAATTATTTAGCAAAGATCACCACGGACATTTCTCTCAAATGATCTGCCGTGATCCCCAAAGAAAGGGAATTCAAGATCATACCAACAACTACTTATGCTCATAGCATTTCACAACTAACCGATTCCAATAGAACAACTAAATTATCAATGTTGAATAGGAAATCCGTGAACAAAGAAGGCAGATATTTTTTTTTCCCCAGATTTTTATATATAAAACCCAATATCAGAACAGGACAGTTAATACAGATGACTATTACAATACATTTGGGCATTATTTTAGTTCACTATGGTACATACATGCATAGCAAAACAAGAAGATACCCAGCCTAGGGACAAAAGAAAAAACTGTAAAATGCATTCCATGTCCTTTCTACATGTAAAGATTTAGATAGCAGTATATATCCAATCTGTGTAGAAAAGTATGTTTTAGTTGTACATGCGTGATAGTTATCGCATCGTTACAGGTGTGACATCACTACCCACTACAGATGTGACAGCTGTAACTTATTTGCTATTAAAAGTCAACAGACAGTCACCTGCCTTAGATCCTTCAAAATTTGCATACATCATTAACAAAAAGCAGCAGACTGTCAGGGGGAAAAAGGTGATGTAGAAGCAAGCATTCAACCACTGCTCCAGTAAGAAGTTTCTTTTAATGCTACACTTTTAAATTGTTGCTTTTGGAGTATTCTCAGAATTTACATGATTACATCTACTTCCACATGTGTCATGACTGCAGCAAGTTTCCACAGCTCAAGATCTGCAAGGAAAGTTTTAAGATTTTCAAACCACAGTGTATTTGTTGTTCAATCCAGTTTGATACCGGAAGCCACCTATGTTACATGAGTTACAAAATATACATTTTGTGGTTCCGTCTAGTAGTCATTAAATAAAGAACCAGGGTTCTAAGCCATTAATTGCTTTAGCATTTTTGGAAAACTCCATCGCTCCCGTTCAGCTTCGGAATAACCAGTGTAAGAAGGGAAGTTCTCCCTTCCTGTTGGCCGAGTCCTGCCCTACAAATATTCACACTTTCCTATGGAAAAAAAAAAATAGCCTCCACATTGAAAGTCCCTTCATTCCAAAATAAGGTTAAAGACTTGGTAAAAGTACACTTGTTCATAATTGTGAATTGATTACAAGCACTAATTAGAGATGAAGCACAAGTGTTCAAGGCCGGGTGAAAGCACAGGAGAAAGGGGTACCTTTATTATCTTTCGGCAAACCCACCCTCTTTCAGGCGAGCCCCCGCAGGGCCCTTGGCACAGCCGCGGATCACCTTCCCCACCGCCCGGCTGAAGGCGACCCTCAGCCGCGCCGGTAGGCCCAGCCCTCCTACAGCCACCGGCCGGCGGCGGGGCCTGCGGGAACCCCGCGGGGCAACGCCTCGGAGGCCCACCACCCCGAGCCGGCTCCGCGGCTCCCGAAACGACGGCACCACCGTCTCACAGGCCGCCCGAGGGACACTCACCGCGGACCGCGCAGGGAACCCCATCCCCACCTCACCTCACCTCAGAGCCACCGCTCCGCGCGCCGCTCGCGCCTCCTCCCTCTCCGGTTTGAATGCGCCGGGCCGGCGGGGATTGGCTTTCGCCAGCATTGCGTCACAGGCGGCGGGGTCCGGGCGCGGCCCCGGG